>SAYO01030802.1:180276-202903 GCA_004023745.1 Recurvirostra avosetta | reverse complement strand
TTTTTTTTTTTTTTTTTTTTTTTTTTTTTTTTTACATTGAACCATAGAAAAAGAGTATTCTTTATGCCCCAACTGCCAGCCTCCTTTGGCTTCAGGAGAGTCAAGATTCCCTTCTGTTTGGCATTCACTTTGTACACATGAAATAACATCAGTAACAGGACATAGAAATGGCCTGTTCGTGATGGCTCTCACAGCAATGGGGAGCACAGAAAAGCAGTGACTATGAACACAGATCTCCTACATCTTTGATGAATGTTGAACAAGTATGAAAAATCAGCCCCTGAAGTTGTGCACTCAAACCTAAGTGCCAATTTTAAATATTTGTTTCACAGTCTTTCAGGTTGACTGAGATCATTGTGATTGAAATTTCCCCTACTAGTCAGCCCCAAGACAGGCTTTGAAGGTAGAAATATTTGTGAAAATGATTTACAGATGTCTTAAAACTTGCTGCCAGCATTCCTACTCAAAGACTGGCTATGGATCTTTTACCTTAACATTCTTCTTTTTACGTATTTCTTATGCAGCATATGATGCAGATGAGGGAAAAGAGTAGAAATTCTGATCAGAGTTGTTAATATATAGTTCTTCAAAATGTCTGAGAGACTGACCACAATTTAGCCATTAAACATAGTTTGTTCAGCTAATGAAAGAAAATCCTGTTAAGTTCTGCATAGTTTTGTCAGCAAGAAACCAAAATGTTTTCACCTAAGTCTCATAAAATAATTTTTTTTCTTCGGGATGTTGAGGTCACTACTATTTGACACTGAGGACTTCTCAAGCAGTGCCTAAACCAGGGCACCACTGCATGGCTTGAAAGAGCAGTTGGGTCCACCACTCTTCAGCGTGAACAAACACTCTAAGTCATCTGCAGATCAGACCATTTAAAAACATTCAAAACTTCAACAGAAATTCTGTCAGAAAGGCACAGAGCTTTGGACAAGCAGCTTTCGCTCTCTGACAATGTTCACAGACGCTTTCCTGAGAGGTCTCTCAGGCCTCAGCAGCACCAACGCCCTGGGTGTGCCTGCACAGCCTGCTGTGCACCTGCACAAGTTATAGGACTATCAAGAGGAGATTCCTGACCTGGCTCCACATCTGCTAGTGAAACACTTCAGCTGCACCACTTACTAACACAAATCAAATGTTTCTCCTGTGGAGCTTCCAAGTCGAAGCTGGGCTCTGTGGTACAGGAATACCCACTCCAACCCATTTCCTTCTCTACTAGCTGTTTCTTTCCCAGTTTTGCTGCGCATGTCACACCGCCACCTCTGTTGCAATGCCAGGTAAAGTTCATTTTTGTGAACTTCCCCCAAACCTCGAAAAAATTCAAGCCAGGCCCTTAAAATGGTACGATTAATTTAAAACAATACACAGTCTTTAAGGAAAAGCCCTGGTGTTCCTTGATTAGAAGCCTTTGAGCTTTAAAAATTTTGCCCATAAGCAGAAAGATTGTGCAGACCAGCTCCTAACTTTAAGTTTCAACAAAAGTCACATAATATTTCACCTATAAGGAAAAACAGCAAACATCAAAAGTTGTGTGATAAGACAATAGTTTATCACGTGTGTGCAAAAAACAGCAAAGCATAAGATTCTGGGGTCTCTAGAGTGCAAAGTCATCAAAACAGCACAGCGGCTTTAACAAGAGGGTCCCACAAATAATGTCCTCACAGAAGCTTTGTAGTTCATGCAATAGGTACCAGAAGTTTTAAAAAGATTCAAAAAGGAGTCTCAGGAGTGAAAGGGAAATCTGTGAAGCATTCAGCAGTGTTTTGAACACAACGTTCACAATACCCCTTGGCAGTAAGGCACTGCCTCACCTCCTCCTCCACTAGCTGCCAAACCACACAGCGATGGGGAATGAGCATGGAAAGGGTCACCAGCAGTTTTTCCAAGAATGGAGGTAACTGTAACTAGAGCTTATCCCATGCTGAGTAGCTACACATCAGTTATACGTGAAGCTAAGGTTTTCTATTCTTATTTTGTCTCAAAATAAGAAGTTTTCAAAAAATCTGGACATTTCTGCACTTCATTTGAAAAACATGCCTTGCTACATGCACAACAGTAGCATTGTGTGGCCCCGCTTAGTGTTTAAGCTGTATAAAGACATGGAAAATGATCCCTAGAACAGATTTTTCAGGCTACTTTCAAGATTATCTATATTCCCATTAGGCTTAATTAATCCAAATATTACTATATCTGATTTCAGCCTGAGGCGGGCTTTTGTTCAAGATACACTGTTACACTTTCTGACCAGCAACAGGAAACAACTTTCAAGACTACCATTTAAAAATCTCTCCTTCTCAAAAACTTTTACCTTTTTTGAGGTCCAAAGTGAAACAATCTTTTATGTTTCTCCTTTGTCCTGATGCAATAGAAGTTTTTCCTCTCCAAGAAAGCAAGCTTACTGTGACAGGGGAAACAAGGAACAGTACCAAGATCCCAAAAACCTTTAGGTAGTGTAAGGACAACTGAAAGGCTTTGGTCCAGTTTTGACTTCTAGTTCCTGCACTGTGCTATCACCCTTTGAGAGACTGTTGAAACTCTACAGTCCAGTCACGACAAAGAAGTTTTATTCAGAAGGGCAGGTTTATTTATGGAGTAGTCAGGCCAAAGCTGAAGTCAGAGCCCCAGAAATTGTCTCCATGCAGAAACCAGCATAGATAGGAACAAGATTCAGTACAACGCCCCTTGACCTGCTAGAGCTTCAGAGACACCAGGGAGACAAGCAACAGAAGGTCCTTCCCTCAGTTCTTGGCAGCATCAGCACCGGCGTATACTTTACTCTTAGCTGGAGATGGCACACTCCAACATTGTCCTTGGAGGACACAAGGCAAGAGGCAATGGCCCAAAAATGCAGTGCTTCTTATAACAAACATCCAAACTGGAGGCAAAAACTAAGTCATGTAAAAATCCTAAAATGCTCTGTGGATGATTCTTTTTGTGTAAAGAATCTTACTGTTATTTCACATTCACTAGTGAATCATAAATCATTTTCATCACAAATACTTACTGCTGAGAAGGAAGATGATGCTAAATTAGCATGGATTGGAGGATATCTGAGACAAAAATGAATGATAGCCCTGAACAGAAAGACAAATTTGGTGCTTGTCATTAAAAGTGCAATTGATTGAATCCAGTTTCTGTGTCAGAATCACCGTTGGAAATTCATTATCCATACCTGTATCATCTAATATTCATAAGCCTACCAGCAGAGCACTTTGGACAGTTTTCAATGTTTGTTCCTTTAAAACATTCACATACTGTCCCACAGGAATCCTGAGATATCATAAGTTCTCTTGCAGTGAAATCCCAACAAATGACAATTCACAGAAGTTGCTGCCTTTTTAGCTGGCTTGGAAACCTGTCAGCTATAGATCATGAAACAGAACAGTCAAGCATTGAAACAACTGATACGTCTACTGGCTTTTCAAAAGATTGAGAGTCACTATGCCCTTCAGACACTTCTCCATGGCTCAATGCCAGCTGTAGGCCACTCAAGTGAGTATCACTGTTGGACTAGTAGTGCCTGAGAACAGAAAAATTATGAGGTCCCAGTATTCCACTCCTGATGTTCCTCAAGTAATCACAACCAAAAGTTCCCATGGATGCCTTGACATTTCCTCCAGAATATAGCATTTTAGTTAATTGAGTTTTTTTCCTGATGATGGATGACTTTTATATCTGAGCATCATCAGAGGTTTGCTTTGCTTGTTAGGGAATTTAGATTGAAATACTGTGGGACATTATTCAAATTTCAAAAGAGTATTTTCTACTCTTCTACCTCCAACTTAAGCTTCACATTAGCAAATTTCCCTGGCAGTGTCATAATTTCTTACTCGCCGACCATGAAAACATTGTATGTGACACAAATTCAGAAAAAACAGGCAAAGCTGGTAGTCACTACTCCATGTACCACTTACAATCAGAAAAAGCAAAAGTTTAGAATTCATATGCCTGGTACAAATGACTGTTTCATACTGTAAACAGCACATCATTTTAATGAGTTTGACAACTATTGCCTTCTACTTCGTATTTTATAATATACATACACATGGGTTTTTACACTTCTTATCCCAACTTTACAAAAATGCAAATAGACACATAAGATGCAAAACAAAAACTAATGAGATCCACATTTTGAAAACAAGTTGTGGATTTTCTTGTTAAAAGGTCAAGCAGTGAACAACTGACTTGGGTTTGCTGCTTGAAACGTCAGCAGATGATATAACTTGATATCCAGAACAAAACTGACTTATATAAGTGATATTAATCTAATTATGCAATAACCCAAACTAACCCAGGCATTTTTGTCTTGCTAAGTACAGTTTAAAAATAAACAGCCTAAACATGAGATCTCTGCTGGGCCAAGCATATCCAAGAATTCACACTATCAGCTAGAAACTGACAAGAGTTCTACTTAAAATGCCGTGATTTACACTAGGGATTTTGAGTAAATTTAATTAGTTTCCCACATTTCAGCAGAGTATATTAAGAGCAAATGAATTCTCTCAGCATAAAACAGTGAAACAATGAAGAACAAATGAGCTAAGCCATCTTCATAAATCAATTCATGATAAAATATGTGCTAATCCCAATCTGCACTCTGGTTAGATATTACCACATGAGTACATTCAGCAATTTTAATTTAAACTGCCTGCAGCTAAACAGAAAAGGACAGCAAATCAAGACCACTGTCATCATTCACATTTGCTATTGCAGCATCACATCTGTAATGAGAAAATGGCAGAGCTGCCCCAAACAATGTTCACTGGGTCTTCTAAAATGTTACTCTTAATCCTTTTACACGATTCATTTATTGTGACACTGATTGAACATATGCAGTCCTCGTGTTTGTAAGGCAAAAATAGGAGAGGAAGATCATCTTTCCAGATTTACAGAGTCCAACAACTTTATAAACTTTCCGTTTACCTTTAAAATAAAATAGAATCATGTGGAATTACTAATAGTTGGCTCTCTAAAGGGTAGGAAGTTAATCTGAACATGCCTGAGGCTTTCACTCAAAAGTTCGCTCCATATTTTGAAATTTTGATCTCTCACTAGATTGGATTGGAAGTGCTGTAAAAACAGCTTATTCTCTTGTTATTTCACTACTTCCACAATTCTTCCCAAACCAATCTTCTAATTATTGAAAAGCATTAAAAAGACAAGGATTATTTCAAATTCTTCAGTTACATAAAGATTTGAGAGGGCTAAAATGATTATGTTCTGCAAAGAGCATATTTCTGCCTGGAAAAATATTTCTGTTGTCAGTAATGTATATTGCACTTACTAGCTGCTATGCCCATTCAAAAAAATCATTTTTACTAACAGGTTAATAAAGACAGCCATAAGATTTTTTAAGTGAAACTTTATCTCCTCGAGATTTTTTGAAACATTGGCTGAATATTCAACAGAAAGGGTGTTCTGAGGCTGAGTTTAGACCCTCAGGACAATTCAACAGCATGACAGGGACAGAAACTGAAATCAGTAACCTTAACTTTTTAGTCTGAAAGTGGAAATCTTCATAATTTCCCTAGATGAAAGTAAAATTCAATAAAGAAGCCTGAACGTTGCCCATGAAACAGAATGATTCACCTCCAGTTAGCTCTGCAATTAATTGTCTACCTCAGAAAATTACTTGGATGAGCTCTTCTCAGTCAGGGATACACCCCTCTAAAAACATCACTGAATCAGGTATTATTCTGGAAGCACAACCACATTTTAACCCAAACCAAGAGTTAAAGAGATAGTTTACAGAAGAGGGTAGAAGTATCATCCCCATCTTACAGACAAATGCATACAGGTGGATTAAACAACATTTTCATGGTAATTCAGCAAGTTTGTGATAGATTTGTATCTATAGCCATGTTTCAACATGTGTGCTGTTGTCTGTCAACCCCACCTCTTCACTACAGAATCATGTCCTTTGAAAGAAATTATGTTTCCAGAGAAGGAAAATATGAGAAATTTCTCTTACCTGGCAAAAAATGATGCTGCCACCGAGGTGCCCGTGGATACTTCACTAGCCACATATGTGCTCTGGGAAGCAGGGAAGCTGTACAAGGAGGGTTTATCTGCATTGTAGCGGTTCAGTGCTGCTTCAGTCAGGCCCTCTCGACTAGTCTCTGTCATAAGCTGAGATATCTGAAGACAGAAAAAAATAAAAGTGTCATCAGCAAAAGCTCACTAGCTGACCCCTCCTCATCTAGAAGTGTCTCTGGGTTGCAGATGGAGTAAGAGAGGCATTTCATTCACTACATCTTTGCTGCTCTGTGAACAAGTTTATTGCTTCTGTCACGCTAATCTACAGTACTTTGGCTCAGCTCTAACCTTGTCTGCATTAAAACTAATAGGATAAATTCATCCCATCACTAGAAATGTCAATAATGTCTATGGCTTTCCGTCCATATGGAAAAGAAAGAGTAAACCATAATCCTTGCTTGGTTTTACCTCAGGGTAGAAGACAGACAGCTTAGATATGCATAAGATATTTATATTTCTTCAGGAAAAAAATACATTTGTTTGCCTTTGTAAAATAACACAGCACTAGTGTTTTAAGTACTTTTGTTGATCTTTCTCCAGAAAAGTCAGCACACAGCATAGGAAGGAGTCCCTTGGGATCGTAGACTATTTATCATCTCTCGAAAACTGGGATCATTACCACTCATTTTCACTGGCTTTCTTAAAAGGTTTTAAACATCCAATGATTTCGTTCTTCTGATGGCCTGTTTAACATTTTTTTCCCTGTTAGGAAGCTTCACCTCAGCCTTTCATTGCCTGGGAAAAGAAATGGAGTTCAACCAGATTTGACCCAGCTCTCCTCAAATTAACTGAAAGATCTTTATTGACTTCAGAGAAAGGTGGGTCAGCCATATTGAAGCACCTCCTCAAAACTTTGATTTCAGTTTCTTGACTATTACTTCTGCATGAATTTACAATGCTGTGATGTCATCTATTGTACTTCATGCAATTCCTAACAACGTCCCTTTCCTCCTTCGCTCATTTCAACCAAAAATAGCTTTTGTTGACCAATGTGTGTCAAAATTGCAACATATGCCTAAAAAGACCCCTCCCAAATTATTGCTAGCAATTGTCCAAGGCATTACTTCCTTCCCCATGCAAAAATTCACAAGAACCAGTCTCTCACCCGCTCAGTTGCAGTTCTCATGCCTATCCTTATCACCACTATAACAGAACAACTTTGTGAGATGTATCAAGAAAAGTACTTGAGATCATCCTGTAATTCTTTTTCCACTTAGGCTTGCCTTATTTCAGCTGTTAAACATTTCAGTTATTAAAGGCAAAGTTGAAGAACTGTGATTTTTATTTAGGAGGGGAAAAGACATGTGATATGGCAACATTTTTTAGACCAACTCTGTTTCTTTTATAGAGAATTGTTACCCATTTCACTATGGCTAAAAAGATAATCTAAGAGTTTATCCTTATTTTACATATTTTTTAGGCCAATCTATTGTAATACTTCAAGAACAGGAATACTGAACTGGCCACTCTATTTTACAAGGAACCAGTAAACTTGCTGAAAGTGCCCCTATCATGTTAGTCACACACTGAGTCTTTCTAATTTACTGATTCGCTATATCGAATGAGCAGTGCTCTCAGAAGGCTATAGCTGAAATCCTGGACTTAAATCATCTCACACTACTGTTAAAACACAATAATTTAGGCTGGCTGCCAGGATACCTCCCTGCATTTCCAGCGAGCAGGCAAATAGATATTTGTTCTTCTAACATATGTTCTGCTAACCTATGTATGTCCACTTGGGGCATCCACTACACTTAAATTCACCACATAATTTCCTCAAATGTTCCATAATTTTTGCTAACTCATCTATTTATATTTGCATTGAACTAGCACAAGATTCTGCCCTATTCCCTCAAATTATCCTGAAACCAATTTCATCTACCACATTCGGAACTGCTAAGCAGACAGATTTAAACAGCTCTCCCTTCAGAGCAGAGAACACTTATAAACCTAACCTCATCTTAGTCCATCCAATTCATATACTTGAAATCAGGGATGGACCATCATTAATCAATTGCCATTGCTGACAGTGTCACCAGAAAGTGCTACTCACTTCCATGGCAACCTGACAGCAGTTAAGTTAATGAGTTAACTTATCTCAACTGCAATCTCAATTGCAATCATAACCTCCCCATCTTCTGCCAAATAAAGATCTGCAACTCCAAATATGAATTTCCACAGCCAGTGCAACACATTTCTATTGGTGTCAGATCCCCTGAAGTTGCAAGACGGTGAGGCCTGAGAGAGGCATTTCAGCCAACTGCAAAACAGGAAAGGATTTGTGTGTCTCAGTGTTTGGGACAACCAGAAAACAACCATCATGATGTGGGCATAAAAGCAGTAACTAAATGGTTTCTGTGATTATGGAAACTTTCAGGTGATCCATGCCCATATCCACAAGTCCTACTAACGTGAACAGCACAGAGCAAACAGCAATAAAAAGCCTCAAACTGATGGTGGACATTTCCTGAAAGCTATTACTCTCAAGCTTCCTCAAAAGCTGATTAGGTGCTTGGTTCATGAGCTTTTGAATAACTCGTTCTTAAATACAAGCACTCCAAAATAATCAAGTACTCACTTGAGTTAGTTCTATTGCATTTCTTTCTTTTGCCTCATAGAGTGGAGAGTGTAGAAATCATTTAAACTATTAAACCAAACTGAAGAGTGGGCTTTGGAGGTAATCTTACCATCTGATTTACTTTGTCCTTCAGTCACAGTACCAAATTATCCCTTTCTCCTCTGACGTAGCTCACTGAAGTTCACACACACACAAACTTGAGTAAATGCACCCAGGATATATCAAGCATTTAAGGAAAAAATAGTCATAGAACAGACATTTCCAAAGCTCATAGAGAATTTCTTTTTTTCCCCATCCCAGTTCAAAAGACATAGTTGAAAAATCACACTTTGAACATTAACACTCGGGCTCTTTTGGGGACGTTGTTTTTTTGGTGGTTTTTTGTATGTGTGTGTGTCCCCCAGTAACGTATGCCTGGCAAGTACAGTTCGTGTAAATCTGCCTCTTCAGTGTCACTGTCTCTCTCATTAGATACTGTTTCTGGATTTAATAGGGAAAAGAACAATAGATTCCTCAATTCTCTTTCCCTTCTCTTCTGTGAGTACCCACATAGCATGTACGTGAGGTTTAAGATCGGTTAATAGTATATATTTTGAGAAATTCCTTTACTGAATTGTTGGCAGCACATCACTGCCTGGATAAGCAACAAAAAGACAAAGCATGGAACAATGCAACCATTCATGCCTCAATAAAAACCTTTTAAAGTACGCATGGAACAAGACAGATGTCCCCCCCAAGGCCCCATTTTTTTCTCCTGTCTCATAAAAGCAAGGCATCCATTAACCTCCTCTTCCACTGCTTTCTGACAGTATACAGCAAGAGCTGGAGATAAGTCATGATTTAAATTCTCTACTTCATAGGAAAAAGATGGCTCTGCAGTTAAACCACAGGTGTCAGCCAGGCTACGTTGTCTTCCTATTCCAACTAAAGAGTCACTCTCTACACAGACTTGCCATCATGCAGTATGAGGTTAATTATATTTACATAAGGGTGTTTTACAGCCAAGCTCATTACTGTTTCTGAAGCTCCTAACTGAGGACTCCCAACTGAAATTACTGTACGAATGGAGGTTAGCATTTATGAAAGATGCTGAAATGTCCTTTGCTCTGGAGGCAGTGAAGCATTCAGGAACATCCCCAAAATCTAGTTAACGTCAATGACTGACGAATGAACTGAATGCACAGAAACGTATTCATGTCTGAAGTCAAATTCAAGATACAAATCTATGTCCAAATTCACTATAAAGCAATCCTCAGTTTCCAGATATCCTAATCTCAGGAGAGAAGCTCACTAGCAAGAAGAAACTGTAGGTAGAAAGCTCTCTTTCATAAATGCACACACTCATGAATGACTTCTTTGGCAATCTACTCTTGATTCAGAGCAGCACTGAATTTTCCACCCGATAAATACTGATGAAATTGCTTCCTGGCTTATTTTAGACAGCAAATGTCTACATTAACCAAGAAAAAGGTTCTTCTTAAAGATCCCCCTTTTACACGAGTTGAGGGAAGCTCTAAAGCATACCCCTCTCAAAGCTTTAGCACACCAAAAACATCATCAATTCTTATAAACCTTAGAACAAAAGCTTAGCAGCTTAATTTCAAGTTTTCCATTACGCACAATCAGGTGTCCTGGTTCTTATAAAATATTAATCTTTTACCTTCTGTCCAACTCCTTTTGGCTCATCACAGTTTACTGTCTGTCATAACAAGATAGTTATTCTTCCTGTTTGGCTCAAGGAGTCTCATTTCTGGTCTATGGGAGTGATGAAACAAGTACTGGGAAAGGCATCTCACAGTACATCTTTCACACGTGTCTTTCTTCTGACACATGTACAGAATACTAAATCTTTCCCAAGAACGAAGTAACCCTGTTTTTCCCAGGCTTGACCTACTCCTACTAATTCTTACAGGTTGAGGCAAGAACTCTAATTTACAACCTGATTTTGAAAACTCAAAGAATTCTTCCACTTTCTTTAGTGCATAAGAGTTCACTGTCTAATGTGACAGCATAGTGGATTGCAGAACAAGATAAAAATCTTAAGTCTTCAGTAAGCCACCAGTTTCTCAGCCACTACAAATTTCAGTGGAATTACAGTAACTTGCCTAGCAGAAGCAGCATCAGAAAACAAACAGAGCAGGAGCTGACAGAAGGGAGGTTAATGGAGGAAATATCGGAGTTCTACTTCATCTAGAGAAGGCCTCTTTCAAGAAGGGGATGTGTCAATACGTTCTCTTCCTACAATTCGGCTGTTTTATCTAACTTCATCCCTTTTGCCTAACGTGGAAGTTCTGCGTGAACTTCTGTGCAGTAACAAAAAAGTGCAACATAAATTTATGTATGGTAGCATTCAAAGGACATCACCACAGCTGGGATCCACTGTGCTCAGTGCCAAAAAGAAAAAAGAGAAATGTGGATAATTTGGCATTAACTATATTTCATTTTCATAATTTTAGAGTGTTGTTGGGAGAAGTTAGCATGTGAAAACAGGAAAGGGAAATACTTAAGAGTCAGTTTCAAATATGATTGCCAAATACAGCTTTGAGGTAAATCTGGTAGAGGGTTTACTGAACTACCAGCAAACTTAAGTGGGATTGCGGGGGTGGAGGGGTAGGGGAAAAGAGGAATCTTGTGCTGCCTACACAACTATCAAATTAATTTTAACACATCCTTCACAGGGCAAAAAGGAACAATTACACCATTCAATCAGAGCAACTTGGAAGTGGTGAAGATCTGCTATGTCAGTCATCTTTAATATACCATGGAGTACCAAGGACATACTCCGCATCTGTCACAAATCACTCACTACAACAAAGGTGACATTTAAGGAATTATCCAGGACAAAATCCACCTTTTGAAAAAATAATTTTGAAACGGTAGCAAGTTCCTGTAGCTAAGGGCACTAGCAGAATCTTATAGCATCTTGCCATTTGATTACGACCTTTCTCTCTCATAGCAGAATACTAAGCTGCTATAGCTTGAGATCACTGCAACCGCTGATACAGACACTGCGTGAGCAAGAGCAAGGCAGCAATTCCTGATAGTCCTTTCCTGTCAAAAGAATGTGTTCTATGAGGAACAGGCTGAAAAAGGACATGCATAACATCTGCTGCATTCAGTCTCTTTCTTGAATGTAGACATACAGAAAACTGCTTAGCAAAGGCAACTCACTATTCGTTGTGAATACTGAAACTTCAGGGAGGGTACTCGGGCATGCTTTGCTCCTGCTTTATTCAAATTTACACACAAAATCTGAAATACTGATCTAGCAGAAGGGGCTACAGTAACAGCACAGCTTTTCCGTCAAGACAAAACAGTGCACCTTAGAAAGAGTGAGGTTTTTCAAAGGGGGAAATCACTTGGATGGCAAGAATGCTGATTATGCTTTGCATTTAACAAGAAAGAGTCAGAGTGTGTTTAGCATAAACTCCTTTTACTTAAACATTACTTAGTTACCATGACAGCACCTAGAGTTTAATTGCAACCTCCAGCTTCCTGCTGTCCAAAAGAAAGATGACCTTTGTTGCAGCCACCTCCCATGTTCCTCTATATAAAGATAGCTATTTAACATAGATCCAGCGCACTACTTAGCACAGATGAAACCCCAATTTCCACAGACATGGGCACATACTCCCATTAAAACTGCTATGATACAGTTAGTTCCACCTCACACTCAAGAGCCCATACCATTAAATGAAATATTTCACAACAAATCACCGAATGTCTTAAGATCAGCTACTTAGAGATTGATCAGACATCCAAATAATGATGCATTGCTCTACTGTAAGACATTTTCCTCTGATTCTTCCTCCTAAGAGTTCTGCCTTACAAAAGAGTATTTTTGAAATTTTTTATTTATGCTGTATTTTCCATTGTAATTAATGGAACTATTTTCTCAGCTATCAAGTATTCTCCCTCTTTTCACTCATTCACTCAGTGCACATTCTTGCCCTAGATTTTGAAGTGAAAAGCAAAGCAAAACAAACAAAACCAAAACAATACAGTGCAACAGTACTGCCTGAAAATCTGTGAGTTACTTCTTGAGCGCACTCTCCTCAAAAACAATACCAAATAAGAATTGCATTGACAACAATGAAAGCTTTATTATAAAATAGGAAATCTGGTCTATCAAGCCTATAACAACGGTTCATTCGCTCCATCAGCAAATTCCCATACAGACCATCACTTGGTAAAAATAAGTTGATGCACATTCCCAAGCAACCTCCACCACTGAGATGTGAGGGATATAGGCTCATTTTGATCTGGCTTAGCAATGAATTCACTTTTCTCAGTTTGCTGGTGCCCTCCTGAACTATGTAATCCATGGAAGGAATAGTTAGTACCCTATCTACATCAAAAGGAAAGAGTTTCAGTCTGAAATAGTATTGACCAAGCCTGTGCCTTGCTCGCTCACTTTATACTGATACATTTATTAAGCAGAAAAGCAAACTGAGGAAAAAAATAGAGAAGGGGAAATTACATGATCTGAAGCATTCAGGACAGCAAATATCTGCCTTGAGTGAACTCGGTCCTTGCACAGAAGTTGCAGATTCTAGTCTGCAGTGCTCCTTTAGTCTGAGTGACACAGCCTGCAACAGCCTGTTTATTGGCTATCACTTCATTATCAAACTATTTTCTGAAAGGCGAGGCCTCTACCCTGTTACAAAACCACAACTGCTATCATAACTCACCTTCCTCAATACCCTCAGTGTTTTCTGATGTCCGTTCAGGATCATGCCAGCCTCTCCTATTCCTCCCCAAGGAAGCGACAGGCAGGATATCCATCCTGGGACATAAATCCTCTCACCCTCCATACCCCAGAGCTCCCCCAGTGAAGCAGACTCCCCACGGGCAGACCCCTGCAACGCTGTGAGCTATTCCTTGCAAGTAAAGCAGTAAAGCACCATCAGCTAGACCCAAATACACCTCTCATTCATGAAGTTCCACCAGCCAAGTCTCTGCAGACAGCACAGCAATGCAAGGTTTCCCAGCTGGCATATACCCATACTTACTTTACAAATGAAAGATAGGAAGAGCAGTTAGCAAAGAGAGGTCCTGGTCTCAATTTTGTGTCTCTAGGCATTTCAGCAATGCAAAAAGATACTGTGCAGCAACACAATAAAACTTCTTTCTCATCAAAAAGACAAAAATAACATGGCAGTCTGCGGGAAAGCTGATGCTGCCTCTAGTTTTCAGAAGTTTTCTTAAATGTACTTTAAAAAGTTGTTAATTCTCTTAATTACTTGTATATCCTGCTGCTGCATTATAAAACTGTGCAGCTGGAAATTAATTTGATCTTTTTCTACTCTGACTTCTATTTGCTATCAGATAAGTAACATTTTACACAAGAAGAGGCCTTTCTTTTGTGTGGCTCACTTAAAGCTGATCTCACGCGTCCAGATTTAGCGACCATACTGTAATACCTTGTTGCATCAGCTACCTTTTAAGACCTCAGCAGCCAGGCTAATTGTGCTAAAATAACTAGTGCAGCAATGAAGAGTGTGTGCGGACCATGAAAGATGAGCACATCTGAGTTCTTGTCTGTACATATGGGGCAGCAGCTAAATGAAGTGACGGCATTTTTGAAGCTGAGGCACAAGTCTCTCTAGTTCACTGTGTGCAGGAGTAATACATTTGTTATGAAAATAAACTTTCATTTTGTGATCAGTTACTAGCCTGCCAGCAACATCAAGACATCATAAGAAGTTCAAATCTTACCGTAGCTGTTTCCCTATCACAAACAGCAATCTATAAGCCATTGACCTTTCCCTTGTCAGTTGACAAGAACAGCTCTAGAAGCTACCAGAGTGTGTCAGCATGTGGGCTTAACTTAAATGGCATTATTGACCCAGAAAGCAACCTCTTTCTATAGCTAGCAAGAGAGCAAGCAATAAAAAACACCATTAGTTTTTCTACACATAGGTGTATGAACCGGATCGTTAGTCTTTATTTAAAAGACATATGATCAAGTTCTACCATGAAAACATGAGGAAAGCAAGCTACTTCATTTCCAGTATGAAAAAAATCTGACAGGCTTAGAGATTCCTGCAATGATTATTGCATAAGAACGTGGCATACCACAAATTCAGCCCACACACCTAATCACCTTAAGATTTGACCTTTTTGGGCAGTAAGATCAGCACACAGGTGTCTTACCCAGCTGGTCATGGAAAGGTGCATGGGTTTGACCCCCAAGGATCTAGCAAATGCCTTGAATCTATTTAGAAACTGGTACCATTCCAGTGGCTTCCCCACCAGAAACAAATTATGAGTATCAGCTTTTCTATAAACTGCTGCCAAAGGTTTAGTTATATTAGTGCTGGCAGATACCACAATAATACAAATTGTTTTCTCTCTGTGTTAGGTCATAAGACTATCAGTAATGTACCTTATAAAGGAAGGAACCAGGACTTGAATCTTGCATGAGGCATGAACTTTTGAACAAACACAGAAGAGCTGCTTGCAGAGAAGAGTGAACTCATTTAGAAGTCAGGCGTCTTTTGGACTAAGCAATATAGAAGCCTGCAAAATTAAAGTTGAGAGGGACTGAGAAGTCTTTCTCAACTCATCAAATATTTTAAGTTTGAAGATTTATTCTGTAGTATCGTTTTCCCTACACTTTCCTAAATCATCTTCACACAGAAGTACATTTTCAGAAACTGAGTAAATAAAAGTTAACCTCTGACACCAATGATTGTTAATACTGCTTACTCAGCTTTCTCTTTTGCTGTCTCAATGAAATATTAACAACTCATCATCTGAAAGGACTCTGAGGAGAGTCTTGTATATCCTGATCTATCCTGTAGTGGAATAAAACTTAAGGTGTACATTTGAATGCTTTGTTAAATTTGCATCTCTCAAGACAGGTTTAAGGCTCCAAGTACTCTCAGCTCTTCTGAAAATCCACTGAAACCTGCAGGCAGCAAAGAAAGCTTTAAAAAAGAAATACTGCGTTCAGATCTTATTGTCTAGTCATTAAGTTGATGTGTTCCTTCTCTCCGTTTCAGTTTAGCTTAACCAACGCTACAACACATCTTCCATGTATTACCTGCATTCCAGTAAGATCTCTCATCTTAAAAAGAGAAATTTGTCTCATTCCTGAAAGTATCTTTTCTGCTTCCTCTGCTTAGACTCGATTCCACAGGAAGTGTTTAGAACTGCAAAGTACCCAATCTTCTGCAAGAAATTTAGTTCTTAAAATGTTGATAACAGCTTAAATGCTCACAATGACATTCATATCACTGAATTCCCACATATTCAGGTGAACGATTCAACTCATTTGTAATGCTGTCCAGGAGCCAGTTTGCTTTCCGAATGCCGACCAACTGACATTGTAAGAGATTACGAGGGCTCAGGCACAGAAATAAGTTGCTGTGCTGAGTCATAACAGCTGTTCACAGGCACACACTTAGCCTGTGGCAAAGGCAAGGTAATAATGATTTCTCTTTTCTAGAGCTAAGTCAAAGAAAGCAAGTCAAATTATCTTGGATTTGCTGGGAACTGTAAATATACATTCACAGTTACCATGTATTAGTAAAGTTACTAAAAAGTCATCAAGCTGACCACATGTCTGAGTCCTAAGACTTAGATTAGGCTGGGAGAGCCAAAATAGGAGCCATTATGCAAGGCTGGATACAGATCTGCTCAAAAGTTACACCATATGTTCAGAAGGGTTCAGTGGGGCTAAATGTAAATGCAGGGTATTGGCTATTACTTGGTCCAAAAATGCACTGAATATGTGCAGAAGTGAAAACAAGAGAAGTATCAACAGAATGGCGCTGCAAGAAAGGTGCTTTTAAGGGACTGAATTCCAGCTGGAAAAGGCTCAGAACTGTGAGTCCTGCACTTGCCTAGGAAACGGTCTTATTTCATTCCCACAAGCAGAGATACTGATACATTCTTCAGAAGTCAACAGCATATCCTTTCAATACAAATACCGTGCAAGACTTCAACAGCAGCCAACCTCTCAAGTCAAAAAACATAACAATATCGTGTTCCCCTTTTCCCACAGGGAAACAGCATTTAGCCTCAACTTCCATGCTGCAAACTTCCACCTTTGCAGTGAATTGCACAAATCATGGCCTAATCCACCATCTCACAATGTAACAGTCATGCTGAATTGCATTGCCCTTTGGCTTTGTGTCACTGCCTTCCCCTTTTCTGTCCCTATTATTAATAGTACCTTGCAGGTATTCTTTCTTTCATGGTACCAACATGAAGATGTAGCAATAGCTCATTTCACAGTTATCAGTGCTAATAGGAGCTGCCATGAAATTGTCTCATTTCCAGAGAAGTCAGTATGCAGCTGCTAAAGAAAAAAAAAAGAAAAAACCAACCAAAAACCAGGCAGTTCTGCAGAAGCTATGCATCAGCAGGAGTGACCTCTCTGTGAATTTAACAAGGTTGGTTTTTCTAATCTCTGTCACAATACACGAACACCTGTCTTAACTTCATGTTAATAATAAAAATGTCCTGCTGAGGTTTTAAAATTATTTTATGACAGCAACCACCATCATTTTCAACAGGAATACATGAAAAGAATTCAAAAGGTGGCAGAAGAGCCTTCAAACAAGACCACCAGCTGGACAGAAACAGTTCCCTCCTGGCCCTGAAGGTGAATGCCTTAAGGCACAGGTTTGATTGCCTTATTACCTTAGTTTGCATAGCTACAGCTGTTATTAGCAGTCATAAAAATCACTCAACTATAAGCCTTTGACTTGGAAGCTACTTCCTGCAGTGAATTCTATAGGCTGACAAGGTGCTAGGTTATGCTATGTTGTCTTCTGTTTGCTCTAAATTTACTGCCCTCTCAGACAATGAAAGCAAAAAGAGGAGGAGCAGCTCCTCAACTGAACACCAAATTAAGCTCTGTTGGTGTATACTGTAAACTGTCAGGAACTGGGCCTCTCCGTTCTGGTCACCTTTCAATGGCACAACAAACAGGTCAGTTTGTGAGCATCAGGCTATGGTACTCTGCTGAATGGGATGGGCATTTCTTGCACAGTGCTAAATATATTCGCAGCATTTTACATATACTCCTAGTCTACTTCTGTTTTCCAAGCTAAATGTCATTTTACATCATCTCATTTGCTGCAACTCCTACCATGTTTTCAATTCAAATTGTTTCAGTTGGCCATTATTCAATCTGCAAGCCTTGAAGGGGTCCAAGCCAAGCATGCTTTTCCAGGAGCTAGATGAACTTCACAATAGCTGAAGCTGACCAAGCATTTAATTCCAGTGCACAAAATTATCTTTCCCCAGTATATGTAATCTGCATTTTGGTCTGCAGGAATCATCATAATCCATCTTCACTATGACAGTTTTACAGTATGAAGATCATACTCCCACCTTTTACGTCAGGGCCCATGTACACTGAGAACTTTAAGCATACTCACTGTCCATTCTCAGCTGGAATTTAATGCACGTTCACTTGCAGACTGAGTAATTAATACCAACCCTCATCTCTCCTGACCAGCTAAATAAGGTCAGGTGAAGAACATTCTCTCCTCACCACTGGTTTTAGATGACTCGTCTTTTTAGACAATACTGGGACACACAACTCCTTTACTTTTCTCAGATAGCATTAAAAAACAAAATAAAACAGTGATCAGTTTGGAAGATATGAACTACAGACATGCATATTTTCAAAATTGCACAGTTCTGAAAAGTGAATAATAGAGCAGAAGAGGCACTGCTTCTCACGTGGCTGTGCTCTACAGCCCTTTCTGAAAAGGCAAAAGAGTGACCAATTGAACATCCGTAACCTGCATCACTAACAAATGGCAACCATTCCTCAAAAAAGGATATACCTTTAAATTCCGTGAGTATAACCTACACGAGAATTTTGGGTGGACAAATAAATAACCACTTGATTCATCAAGGATTGTTTTCCACTAAAACTGAACTTCGATCAAACAAAGGGTGGACTCCATACAGCTTTAATGATCTTGTATCAGCCATTTCCTGCATAGGAAAAGGGCTGTAAAAGACAAATAAATGACAGTCATATGCAAAGCCTTATGCATCTTACTACCTAATGTGTTTAACTTTGGAATGCAGTGCACACAGTAAACACTGCCCATTATTTACTCTTCACTCATAGGTACACTCAGTGTATATTTTCAAAGCAAAATTTGTTCACAGTACGTACACAGCATATTCTTCTAGTTTTTGTTATAAATTATTGCCTGTCTCTATAATACATTAACCTCAGGTAGACCTGTACTTTGTGAATCATCTAAGACCCTTGTAATTTCCTTAATTTCTGCCTCCTTGTAGGCTTATTATTTCCTAATTTTTACCAATAACATTTGCTAATTTTTATTCTTGTTCCTTTACATACCCTGATCACTTTCTCTGTTCGGAGCATAAGAGACAGAAGAGAACACAACAATCTACTTGGAAAACTGAAAAGATCTTAACAGTCAAAAGCAAGACAGTTAAGAGAGAATATCAGCTTAAGAAAATTGTCTGAAAGTATACAGTCAAGTCTTGTTGCTACATCTATTTCTTCCTCATAAAGGTTGGCATAAATAACCTTCAAATGGCACTTCTCTACTTATGTTTTCTTCTTTTTCTTTCCTTTTTTTTTGTTTAAACATAGCAACAATGAATATACACTTTCTACCACATAGCACACAAAGACAAAAAGTCATTGCCGCAAGGAGTTTGCACAATAAACTAAACTGACAAAACACACTTCACTAGGGTCTAAAAATAAACAGTGATTAAAATTAGTGCAGGAACTGTTGGTTGATATTTTTTATGAGCAAACAGCAAGATTACATTAACTGGCCCCTTGGGAATAAAACAGATTTACAATAGATTTAATTAAATACATTTAATGAAGTCCAAATACAAGAACAACAAACAGGCTCATCATCTGAAATGGTGCCTAAACTCTAGTAAACCATTCTGAACCGTAATAAATGCCTCATGGTTATCTTCAGTTTTCATTTTGGCTTTCAGCGCTCAACAGAGAATTTTTATTTGCACATGAAATGTTTTGGATTTTTCCCCTTCAACTTGTTTACTGAGTTTGTAATGTAAAAGTTTCAGAAGTTACTTTTAAATCAATTTTTGAAAGGAAGTCTTTATTCTATTTTAATTAATTTTTAATAGAGCATCATGGACTGATTTGCTGCTCCAGAGCGAGATGCCAAAAGAAGGATTGCTGACTACAGGTCAGTGGAAGTGCAGTGTTGTAATCTGTCTAACTGAAGAAAAAGGTCTCATGTGTCTCTTCACAAGGTATACTGTAGGCACTTACTAAGTCATCTTGCACAGTCATTTACACTAGGACAAAAGGAATACAAGAAGGGCATGAACTAGCTCCAAAATGTAGAGCACTATTCCATATGTAGGATAACAAAGAACCAAGCCTGAAACACTTCTAGAACTGCTGCTTAGTGTGTATTCCTAAGAGGGGCTGAAACACTCCACCTTCTGCTACGTTCGCTTTCAGAACTCTGATTCTTTGATTTTCTTAATATCAGCAGAATGGCATACAGTTACTAAATGCAAAAGGCATGATGATGCTCTGTCACCAGCAGAGTGAACATGATTTCAGATCAGAATCTATCCTGAAGTTTATCAGCAATTTCCTTTGGAAAAGCAGAATAGGATCCTTGCCTAAAGGAAATGAAGGGGAAGAAAAAGATATATTTGTGTGTATATACGTAAATACATGCACACACAAATAAGGAAACCAGACAAAGCATGCCCAAAAAATCAGAAGTGAAATTAATATATTTATGCATTAAACCAAAAATTCAGGGATAATTCTCCAGATACTTTCCCCACTAAGTTGCCCTGCTCACAATGGCCACAACGAAAGTTCAAGGAAAAAAGTTTCATTTCAAAGCTTTATTTTCCAGCAGAAAAGCATTATGGAAGGTTCCCTAGGAGGAAGCAAAGCATTATTACAAGGATGACAGGATTTAAGTATTTGCTGGAACTACTTTTATTAGGAATTAAGGCATATTAAACAACAGGGGAGATATATCCTGGACTCAGAAGCTTTTTGAAAGACATTTTTTCAATGATGCTAAAACCTAAAAAATTGCAGAGGTCAATTTAAAACTTCTATAGTCTTGTTCTTTCCCAAGGCCATGCTTTCAAGTGCATTCCTCTAAAGCAAAGCCCTTGTTTTCAAGTTTTTTTCTTTTCAGGAAGCACAGTAGCAGCTTGTTGTAAATGGTAAAGCGTATGAACTCTGTGCAGTTGATAAAAATTCCAGTTCAACCCATATTTGAAGATAAAATACAATCAACCAGCAAGATAATTTTAGTCAGTCTCTTCTGTTTCCAGAGTTTTTCCAAATTGTTGTGAACCCTTATAATTTCTCTGTTTCATAATCCTCTCTGAGATTGATTCTTCCAGGCAGGCACAGAAAAATCTAACTTCCACATATGAAATGACAAGATGGCCCTTTGTGTCCTGACTGTAACAGGATAAAAGGTTATTTTCTCAACTCTCTGCAAACTGCATAGCACCCATCTCAAGTATATCTTTCCACTTCCCTGTACCACTTCTTAACATGTAAAGCATGGGACAATAAAGTTTGTTTCCTTCAAATGTAGTGCCAAGGTTTGGTTTTGATGCTCAAAGTATTTTGGGTCCTTTTACAGGAATGAACCTTAAAGTCTGCAAAATACTATACAGTTGCCACTCCAGCTCTCTTTCAGCTGAGTTTATGTTATATGTTTCCTGGTAGAATTTCATTTTTTCCCCACTCCATGTCTGTGCAACATTTAAGAATTCTTCAGAGCAAATTCTCTAATCACATAAGCACAAACCATTCTCTTACTCTGTTAGAGGTCTGGCTACTAACAGGTCCCTTGGCTTTCTGTGGTACCATCTATGGATTCTCCAAAAATATTACAAGAGGCATTTGTACTCAATGTATTCAAATTGGGCACAAGAACACTAGCAGCAATAGCATTCACAGAAGTCTTTTTTTCTCACAAATGATATAAAATTGTCCAGTACATAAAATGGGATACTGAGGAACAATCAGTTGTCTTCCAGTATGTCTGTTAAGCATTTGTAACTAATAGGTGCCCTCCTGCTCAAAACGGAAAAACGGAAAGCAAGCCATAATAAGTCTCCACTGCCACACTTGAAACCACCTTTACTGAAGAACATAAGAGGAATAAGGTGCTATATTATTCACATTTGTTATATCATAGAACACCTAGAGGCCTCAGAACTAACACCCCCCCTTGCACCAGTGCCAACTGGCCCTGCTGCAGAGACAAAGCATTGAGGGGGCAGGAAGAGGCAAATACTCACAATACATTACTAAAGTCATTGAGCAGTGAATGAAAAAAGGAAGCAGAGAAACCCACATCACTGAGCTTGGAAAAATCTCATAACCTACATAACCTACACATACATAAACCCCGTCTCAAGCCCCTTTCCAGAAATCTTGCTCTAGCTATCATCAGGCGAGGTGTCTGCATTTCACCTACTTATATAAAAGTAGGAATAAATCTTGGTAATCTGGTCTCTGGCAATGTTTAAAAGGATCTTTACAAAGGCTCTGAAGTGCAAGACAACACTCAGGAGATAATCAGAGTCACTACTAAATCCTGGCTGCAAATGGCACTTCCAGGCATTTAGGATTACAGAGGCGAAGACCCTTGTGATGACTGACTAGGGCAGAGAATAATGAAAAGCTGGCAATATAAGAACTAGATTTTTCCCTCCAAAGCACTTATTTACATGAAAATAACTTGATCATTTATTTAGCATTTACACCTAAAAATAAAAGAAAATAGATAAACTTTAGGACACCCTCTGATGCTCTTGTAATTTGTCAGGGAGGCCTGGTGGCCAGGAACCGTATCCTGCACTGCATCACAAGAAGCGTGGCCAGCAGGTCGAGGGAGGTGATTCTGCCTTTCTATTCCACTCTGGTGAGACCCCACCCGGAATATTGTGTCCGGCTTTGGAGTTCTCAGCACAAGAAGACATGGACCTGTTGGAGCAGGCCCAGAGGAGAGT
>SAYO01030802.1:147077-158964 GCA_004023745.1 Recurvirostra avosetta | reverse complement strand
GAAGGAAGGAAGGAAGGAAGGAAGGAAGGAAGGAAGGAAGGAAGGAAGGAAGGAAGGAGTATTCCCTCAGAATAAGATTCCTGCCTGTCAGTGTTTGGGAAGTCTACATTGCTGCTGCCTCTGTGAGCCTTTCTGTGGTTACACAGAGGGTTTCGGTCTCTGTGCTCTTAGTCTGGCATCTTCAATGCATATTTGATTCTCTACTGCAAACTTTGATGCTAAATCTTAAAATCAAGAAGCTGGTTTCCTCTGCCCATGTGGCAAAGCCAGAATGAGGAAGAAAATGTAAATTTGTTTTCTTTATTCTGTTGCAGTGATGAATCATTACTCAATCCAACAGCCAAAGCATAGGTTTTCTGCATATGTGGAAGCAAGATTACCCTGTTTCTGCAGTTTGTATTTATCCAACTCCCCTTTTATCCTTCCCCTTAATCTTTGTCCCTCACTCATCTCACCATTCTTCCCAGTCCCCTTCTTGCTCCCAAATCACAGCTCCAAGCCTTACTAACTTTAATTCTCTAGAGACCAAACTGCAGAAGAATAATACGTGAAGGTTGGATGGGTCAAACACTAGTTACGACTGACTGCTTGCTTCCCTTTTTATGAAAGTCTGCCTTTTACTTTCATTTCTGCCCGCCAAGGATTCGGGCTTCAGCTACCGAGAATAAAAGCAACCATGCAGAGGAGTTCGACTTTGGAACTTTTTCCAGAGGAGTGGCTGATTTTTTCTTGCTAAACTGGTTTCCAGTGTAAAAGTCAAGTTGGGCTTTCAAGTAAACTAAAATATCTACTTTCTAAACCAGCTTATGAGAAGAAATGGAATGAAGAGAGATGAGTGACTATTGTTAAAACTTTAATGCTTTTACCACCAAATTCATCATTTTCCATGAAAAAACATATTATTTAAAATTAATCAAAATTCTTTGTGGGGAAAACACATCTCAAGTCAGTAAGCCTTCCTTCCAAACTACCTGTTCATCTGGAAGCTTTGGAGCGTGAGAATAATTCACAGGTACATATATTACCTACATGAGTGTGAAACATGCTGCTGTGTAAGATACAGACTTAGAAGACTCCATCCTGGAAAAGAGGTGGCTGACGAAGGATGTGTTTAGAGATCTATTAAAGAAGGTGCCATAGGGAAAGTGAATAGGTAATGGCTGTCCCTAGTCTCTTCTCCAATACAAGAGCTAAGGGGCATCAGATAAAGCTTGCACAGAGCAGGCTGGAACAAAGGAAATGGTCCTTTACCCATTGGGTTAAACTGGAAATCCTTGCTGCAAAAGCCTCTGTGTACAAAGGTTCTATATGGGCTCAATAAGCAACTGGAAAAATCCATAAAGGATCACTGACTAGGAAAACCTTTGGCAATGGAAGTCCACGAGGTACACATTACTGAAGGCCAGAAGAAGATTCTGGAAAAGTTTTACTATATCCTTACCTTACCTTTTAATTCCCCCCTAGGCATCTGCCCTCAGCCACCATTGGAAAAGGGCTAAAAGCACATTCCATCTGACCAGTCTGACCAGGCATAACTGTTCCTTTGTTCTTCAACTTTGACTCAAAATAAGGATCTTTTCTATACAGCAGTATCTACTGCTTATTGAGCTCACCAGAGGTATTGTTCAGCTTTATGAATTCAGCCAGACTTATCATCTTAAGAGCAGTTCTACTCTGTAAAGCGCTTCCTGTAAAGGGGTTTCACATTTTTTATCTTCAGTATTTCCCATCATAAATATGCTTGTTTTCATGTACAACATGATAGCGTAAATCGAGCCTGATCTCTAGAGCTCGTGATGGCTTCTTTCCTTCTTGAAATTTTTCTCCAGAGGATCATATTATGTCCCTTAATATTTTCTATGCAAACTCACTGGCTTTCAGAGTGGCTGGAATATGTGAAACAAAGGAAGTGGTCCTCTATACATTGAGTCAAGCTGTGGAAGTCCTTGCTGCAAAAGACTGAACTTTTTCACTCAGAACTGAATCAAGTATCACCTTGGTCACGACTACAAGCTGGGCAGAGATAAAATTAGGGGAAAACCCCTCCTCTGGTCACCAGTGCAAGTGATGATGTCAGCTGTTCCTACAGAAAGTAGAATTCTTCCATGGTGACTTCAGAACAGAGTCACATTTAAACTGGCCTTTGGCTCTTCTTGGCTTTAGACACAGATCTCTTTTTAGTGAGCCTTCAGTGACCCTATGTTAGTTTGGTGGCTGACCAGAGAGAAGGTTGCTACTTCAGCAAAAATGCAGGAGAAATGGTGACAGTGGCATGAGCAGCAGCAAAGTCAGATGCACTACACTTCTTGGAAATGAAAGACAGGCCTTGAAATTTCTTCCAGATTAAGAAACGAAAGAAAACGACCCAGTTCCTGAGACCACGTACCCACCTTAGCTGCATTCTGACATCAACTTGACTGGAGTTTGACCTCAAAACACAACTACTCCTATTTCACTGACACCTCAGCAGTGAAGCCTAGATGCACAAACTTGTAAGGAACTACGGTGCACTCCAGCAGGTAATCTAGAATTTACACAACGTGCAAGTCTCTCCCTAGGAGCTGAAATGTACTATTTCTACTATGAATTTTACTTACCAGCTGAATAAACGTCCAGGTTGCTGTTTAGCTGGAAGTCTGCTACATGCTTTGTGTGCTTGTGACATTCAAGCTATTGTTTCATTACTTTGTGGCCCCCTGACACACCCTTTGATGATAAAGTAGTTCTGCCTTGCCGTGGGCAGGGTGTCACTCTGTATGTGTGGCATAGGGGTGAGAAAACTGAGTTGGTCCGGCACCTACACAAGTACACGGCATTACTAGATTGTGAGATGTAACTCTCAGTCTCAAATATTATTACTTATGCATTTTTTCCATCACAGTTAATATTCTGAGTAGTTTCAATTGTCATCTATGGGTAGAATTTTCAAAACCGCAAAGCGTCAGCCTAACTCTGCTTCCACCAAAATCAACAGCATTTTTCTTGACTTTGGTTGTGGGTGATGGTTGCGCACTATGAGGCATTTCATCTTGTATTTTGAAAGCCAAAAAGAACCTCTGAACAGAAGACCCACTGTTGAAGACATTCTGGCTAAATTAAATCCTTCTTTTTAATTCTGTTTCTCATTCCACAGAATATTTTGAACATTAGGAAAGGTATCTGACCATGAACATTTCAGGCAGGTGGGGACGTAAACCTGGGTTAGAAATATGGGTAGGTCAGCCATTGAAAGAGATTAACATTTGCAAAATCACATAATAATTAACTATCTCTCTACCAATGTAAATAAAACTTAAATTCTCTTATCCCTAGAGCTCAAAGGAGTTTTTTAGAAAAGTCTCAACTCTTCCTGTGCCGTACTTCAAGGGCTTATGCAAAATTTTTTTGACCTGCCAGTCCTGAAACCTCAGTCACTAACAACTTCTGGAACTTTATCCTAATGCTGTAATCATCCTTTTAAAATTAAATGATTGTACCATTCTCCAACATCCAACACGGTCCTCTAGTGTTTCATGCCTGGTCACAGGGAGGGTGGTTAAGCAGTCGAACAGGTGCCCAGAGAGACTGTGTGTAACCAAAACCCAACCGGGCAAGGCCTGAGCAACCTGATCTGACTGTGACATGCTCCCTGTTTTGAGCAGGAGCTTGGATTAAGTGACCTCCAGAGCTCCCTTCCAACCTCAATTAGTCTCGGACTCAATGATTCTGCTTCTTTTTTCCTTTTATCACTTACCGCTAAGGGATCTCACATAAAAACACAGCTATTGTAGCTCGACCTTTCTAGCCTTAGCCGTTCACAGTTTTTTTCCCTGGCCCTAATGAATCCTAATGAATACCCTGTTTCGGTATTTTCTCATGGTGTCCAGCCATCAGCTTTAAAGACAACATAGACAGAACTTTCAGCCTTTCTCCTAAAAACCTTCTCCACAGTCTCAGCCATCAAGACAACACAAACTTCTTCAGCTCACTCTCACTGTTATGTGCCATCTTTTACTTATCCAGCTCTGTAAACCTACATATTCAAGCAGTATCTAAACGTTGGAGTTTCTGTATACATCAAATCTCTTACACTCATCCCTTCCTTTCAGTCATCAGGGATCTAAGACAGGGATCCAGAGATCTAAGTTTTATATTTGGTATTATATCTACTTCTATACATCATTTTGTGTGGGTTTTCTGCAGTCTGTGATGGCTCACTTAAGACACTCTACAGCTCACAGATTTTTTGCTTTCCATTATTTTTTCTTTTGTTAAAAGAGTTCATCTCCTCAGTGCATTAAAAAAGATAAGTTCTGTAAGCTCAAAATGAAGATTAATTCCATGATCTGAGCTCTCCTTCCCGTTCTCATGTCCCATCTTTATTACTGGATGACGAGAAGAGTGATAGCAAAGATACTGGATTTGAGATTCATAAAACTTGGGGTTATTTCCTCCATTTCAGTAGGTCTACAGTGCAGAGCTTCATATTAATTAGTTCAGAGACAACAGTAGTTCAGCTGGAATACATGAAGACTTTGACAAGTCTAATTTACATTGTGAAAGTAGCATTCTTTATTTAAAGCTACCTTTGGTATCTATTTACCTATTGAAGTCTAAAGGGTAAACATATCCAAAGGCTATGCAAAAAACAGCACCTCAGGAAAATGGGGATAACACTATTTCCTCCCTCTCACCCTTCTTCACCTGCTTATGCAGATCTTAACATCTTTGCAGCCAGGAATATATTTTATTATATGTTTCCAAAGTGTACCTAGACAGCCTCTCTTTTGAATGAATGTAGAGATTTAAGCAGAAATCAAGAACAACAGCAACAGGTTTTACTGCTTTGCCTTCTGAAGGGCAGCCTTTTAGGAAATGCCTCTTTCCTTTTGCTGCAGCCTTTCAGAAGAGAATCCTACTTCCTAAGAGAACCAATGAGATTAAATTTTGTCATTTCTTCTTGGTCCTGTATGTAAGGCTAGGAAATGCAGCTGAAACTAAGATCTTCCATACAGTTTCTGTTTTCTGTGCATATTTTTGAATATCAGGTGACATATGTGGGTGGGGGAACTTCAAGATTAGCCTTAATCAAATCTCAGCTTTTGCTGGAACTTCCCAAAGCCTTTCTCACCCTTTGCTCCTGACTGAAACATTTTGCTAGTTTTGGGTGCATTCCAATCAGAACTTAAAATATTTGGTTTTGGTTTGTTGTCTTGCAGTGTTCCAAGTACTTCCAGGTTTCATTTCATCATTCAGATATATCCCTTTAGTCTTTCATCCTGAAGTTAGCTCTAAAATGTTACCTCTGTATCTGAGATACAGACCACATTCAAACAAACCTTCTGGTGATTTCCAAAAGACTTTTAGTCTGAATAAGGAAGAAAAAATTAATCTTCTACCACAGGCGATGGAGGCGAAATTTATGGGACTGAAGTAGACTGAACCCATGCTGACAGCAGCTTCTTGATACTACTTTGGAAAGAAAAGACAAAAGATAGCTTCACTATGTTTCTGTGTAGAAAGATCACTCATTCCAGTAATGATCAGCAGAAGAACTTTCTAATATAAGAGGGTGGGTTCATAAAGCGAGAGTTGGAGAGTAAAAAGTAACAAACAAAGTAAACACTTTTAACCATCTTTCTCAGATGAAAAAATCAATCTTCATAAAGGGAAAAGGAAAATGTAAACTTAGAGCTAGAATTTAGGATCAGAAAGAAGATAGTTGTGGAAAGATGGTGATTTAACTCAAAAAAGCCCAGAGGGATGAAAGTGTTAGGATGAGTCCTTACAGCTATCTCGTGTCTAACAGAATGGGTCTCCTTTCTGGTTGAGAACTTTCAGGATGTTACAGAATATGTGCTAAATCATACCAGAAGCCATCAATTTCTTTCAAGTGATAACTGATTAAATATGCTGTGATTTTCCTCTTCACTTTAGCTTGCTTTCAGTTGCTCATGCCTTTTCTTTAGTTTCTCCTCCTTCTCACCTCACAAGTAGAAGTTTTTATCTGCTTTCCTCATTTAACATCTTCTCTTGCCATCACGATCCTTCCCTATTCGAGCTCCTGGTCTATTTTGCACCTCCTTGCATCACTCCCTCTCTCTTTTTCTTAACCTCTTTTCCTGTCTGTCTGTTTTTCCTCCCGACAGAAATAACCTTGTTATATTATATCCTTAAGTCTCCTACTTCTACAGCTTTTTCTCTCTCATCTCTGTTGGAGTAAGATTCATTAGGGAGCAGGTAAATATATTTTTTATTAATAAGGCAAAATGCCTAAAATTATGGCCAATATGCACATACAAGAAATTGATACAAATATAAGCAGCAAATTTGGCTCTTCAAAATCAGTGCAGTGTTAACATAGCACTTCCTGTTGATTTAAAAACTTATTTTTCTGAACTCTATCAATGTTTCCCAGTTCTTAATTTCCAATATCTGTGTGTTATTTTTCTTCCTTTTCACCACGTACCTTTATTAGTTTGGGTTTGTTTTGACTAGTTTGCATTGCATTGGTGAGGTTTTTGGTTTGGGTTGGGTTTTTTCTTACCAAACCAGCTACTCAGTTTTTATTCTTTACATGCATTTTCATTTCTTTTGACTAATTCATGCTATGCTACTAGTCTTCTCCCTTAACTAGCTACAGCTGTTTCCTGCAGGCTTTATACTTGGAACATGGAAGAGCTCTTTCTTTTGGAATTATTTAGCAACATGGTCTCACTTAGCAAGTAAACCTAACTAATGATTTCAGATACTCAGGTATGTTGAACATGGCACCTATAAGCGCACTGTCTAGAGTTGTTTTTTTAATTACATCTCAGGCCTCCTCCAGTTCAGTTCCTGACAATTGAATTCAACAAAACTATTTTCACCACAGTCTCTAGTGACTACTTCTTATCCGAAGCTTGGAATTCTAGCGCTGCAGGCTTCCCGTTCTTGGTTTGCCAGTTGTTCTTGACACAACTACAATGTCATTTCTGAAAATTTGGCACTCATTGGCTTCAGGGTCTCCATTCTCTCCTAATTCTCCTCTGCCCTCTAGAACAACTTACAAAACTGTTTGGAGGCATCTTCGTTCCACTCTAGTACCCCAAGGGGAATGGGTTGTTCTGTCAAACCCTGGTTCCCTTCTCTTCTTTGGCCCCTTATCTCTGAATAATCACTTCCCCGGTGCACGTAACAACTTCATGCTCATCACTTACAAATCCACATTTCCACTCTAGGCATGAGTCATTTTAGCCAAGCTAACAACTCAACCTGTCTTTCTGACAACTCAGTGTGGATGTGCTATCATCAGTGTAAGCTTAATATGGTTCATCATTCTCCTCCAGTAATTTCTTTTCCTAGCTTTGGCAACACAGTCTCGCACCATGCAAATGTTTCAGCAAACTTTCTACCTTGATATTATTTAATCTCCTTTCTGGAGACATCTCTTATTCTTGCTTTTTTATCGTATTAAGTATGACCCTACCAGTCTTCTTGTTTGCTCTTGAAATGCTGAGTATGAGAGGGTCCTTCCAAATAACTTGTGATACAGCCACCTGTCAAATTTTGAGATTGACACCTTTGCATTTTCTTCTATCCTGCTTATGTGTGCCTTCACATTTCCCTTTAAAATGCTCCTTTGTTGTGAGTCCTAAAAAATTATGCTATAGTGAGATCAATCCAAGTTCCCTCTTCCTTACCAGACTCTGTTCCTCTGTCAGCTTTTTGGGTTACTCTTAGATTACAAAAGCTCTAAGAGAAGAGCACCACCTTGACAGTAATGGGTTCTGCAATACCTGAGTACAAAATTCTAATTTTAATAGAAATCTATGCAAATTAATAAACAAAGGAATAAATAATATGTTGTCCTGGTATTAATTCTGTGGTACTCTACAGTATTCCTAAACACTGTAACGCTTCTGTAAATTACACATTTTGCAAATAGAATTTGCTTCTAAAGTATCCTGGCTGAGATTTGTAAATGCTTGCATAATTCAGATGATTGTGTATCAAATTATACTGTTTAATCACACTTATTTACTAGAGTAGGTGCATCAGTAGCTCCCTTATTCCACCCGCAGTCAAGTAAAATGAGTATACTGTAAAGAATCTGCTACAATGGCAAAGTGTTGCACAAAGCCTACTGCAAAAGAGTTTTACTCTGATTTCCAGGCACAACACCATACAACATAGATGTTCAGTCTGGGCACCCTGGGAAATCCATTAGCAATAAATAAATACAGTACAAATGAAGAGTTCTGATGAGCTCCCTAACACTTATATCTGAGCAGATTTTTAAAAAATATTTTTTATAAATCAGCATCCTGTGCATTGCAGAAATAAGTCTACATGTGCCACTACTGGAATATGATATGAGTGCCAGGTGAGGTGTTGCATGACCGAAAAAAGTCTTTCTACATATAGAGATTTATTTAACCAGTGCCGATTCTTGATCTATATATAAGATTTTACAACAGCCTAATTGGAAAGAACAGCTAGAGAGGAACATCCTCAAGTTGCTAGAAAATAAAAATGAGAATTGGCAACCAAAGAACATCTATAAATATATCATGCAATCACTTACTATACAGAGAAATTTTAGGAAAAGGTGGCAATGATAGAAATAGCTTAAGAAACAGAAATTCTACATATTAGACAAACTTCTTAAGAAGCAGAAGTATTTTAATTTTAGATTTTTTTTTCTGAATTTAAATGAATGAGTTTGCTCTCACTAAATGCTGTGTGGCATGCTATAATTAATGTAACACTACATCACTACTGAGTGACATACGTGATTTGTTTAAGGAGAAGCCCATATAAAGAAAATAAAAGAAACCTGTGCTTTTCACCTTTCAGGGAAGTTCTTATGGGATCCAAAATTGATCAACATTTTCATCAACATTTGAATATTTCTTAATACATCTTCTGCTGTTACCTGTCTTACAGTTTTCATAAGACGGGAAAAAACCAGCACTGTACTCTTTCTAGTCCTTCAACTATAGTAACATCAAACCACTAACACTTCCATTATCATTCAGCTAGAAAATTATATTCTGGTCTAAAGATCCTGTGAAAGAAACAGAAAAAGTTCCATTGGTTTGGATAGGTTCAAAACTGAGCTTCAAAAAGACTTCTTTTTCTGAGTTGTTCTCATGGAACAAACCACTTAAATGGAGGCATATGTATATATAAATTCTCATCCTAAACACAACGTAGGATGATATCCACAGTTAACTTGACCTCGTAATATGATAGATCAATGGCATAATGCCAGTAATCAAAACTGAACCTGAAAATAAATATTGAAAGAATGGGTTCAACTTCTAGATATATTCACAAGCAGCTGAGATACACAGGCTGCTTCCTATTGTACTGTACCTGCCCATGTATTCACACACATGTAGATATCTTCCCTGCATAACATCTTACCAGCTTGTGACCCAACATGGTAGATAAAGCTTAAGTTCACTAGCTGGGATGTGGAAATTTTATTTTTTAATTCTGCAAACGTTGGAGGCCTCCACTGTTCTTCTTTCACCTGGTGAGACCCTGACACGTTTACTCAGCTTTTCCCCAGTGCTTTATCAGGCAAAAATTCCCATCACTTTCCACAACTTGCAGTCACCAACTTTCCAGACTTGCTATTTCCAGGGAGTGGGACCAAGGTGGCCAGCTTGTTTCATTATGGAACAACTAGTAGGCTTAGCTCTCAAGTCTACAGGTCTTCCAAGTCCAGTTACATCTACTGGTGTGCACTGAGGATTGTCTACAGAGATGCCCTGTTTCTCTGAAGTCATTTCTTGGACCTTTACACCCCTCTCTCCTCTTGTCCAGCTGCCTGGGACTCCCCCAGCTGTGGCTGAATGTGGATTTCCCCTTAAATGGGGAAGTTCCCCAGAGCAGACAGGACTCACAGACAGGAGAAATGAATGCAAGTCTCCAGTTGTACTGAGCATTGAAGAGCTTCCCCAAGGGACCAACAGAGGGACAATGAATTTCTTCTCTTGAACTACCGCCTCTCCAAATCTTGTGCTCACACTTCAGAAAGCAAACCCAAAAAGCAAACACTGAAAAATATGTAGGTGAATCATGATAATTTAGCAGAGGATGCCTAGACATAAGTGGAAGCAGGGATAAAGAGTATCATGCATGCAGACAGGACATTTCTTCCAAATACTGGTTTTGTGAAAATAGCCTGGGCTTCTGGGAGCTTAACCTCAATAAAGACTGAGGAAAACCTGAGGACCACATTCTACTCTATCACGCTTTAGCAGCAGAGAGAAGAGCTGAAACTCTGAGGAAAGCTGGAAGAAAGAAAGTTGCCCCAGGTAACAATTTTCAGATCCAGGCCAGGATGTCTCAGGAGGAGGTAACTCAAAACAAGAGGGCAGGATAGGCCAATCCAACTGACCTTGGAAGAAGCCTGGCTGTGTCTGCAGATACAGCTTTGTTGTTAATGATGCTCCTTTTGTGAAAACGCCGCCCTGCTGCTTAGCCTGATTACAACACATGAATCCAGTCCTACTTCCAGAAGAGGCAATAGGAGTTTGACCTCAATGGGATTATGAAAATTGAGATCCCTCCTGTTCCAGACGTTGTTCTACTGCATTGAGTTTAACCCCACCAAAACATGGATGAGGGCAGGAGATAATCTCTTCCTTTGGTGTTATTTTTCCTCTAATATCTACTGCTTTGAAACTTCCCCTTTTGTTCCACTCTGTACTATGTTCTGTCTTCACAATTCACAAACTTTCTATTCTCCATATTCTTCTTTCATTTCGGTTTAATGATTCACCCACATCTTCTTTAGGGTCAAGAACAGCTTCACATGATATGATGTGTGAAATGTGGGGGCATTTACAAGAACTTGGAAGCATTTCTATAAACATTCCTATCAAGACAGGAGCTTTGTAAATCTGAATTTGGGTTTTTTTTTTTTCAGATAAAGTAGTTTCACAAAGTGTCTTCAGTGGTTTCCCTTTGTAGAAAGAAAAACTAAAAATAATCATTATTATATCATAATGCTATGGTCTGAATAGCTTCAGAACAATCTTTAATTAGCTCAATGCTTTTTGCATCTGATAGTGACACCTTTTGTTTACACTGAAGTAGTACAACCAATATTCTTTTCTTTGGATCATTGCTTTGAAGGTAAATTTTGTAGCTGCAATTCAGTGGACGCACGTTACATAATATGAATTCTTTCACCCACAATTCTAGTTCTGCCTTTTATCTTGTGTTAGTGATGAAATGAAGATTCAGACAAACACTGAAGTACATATCTGGACTTGTAACTGAATCAGATCCTGGAACTTCGCACTTGACATCCCACTTCCTTTCTTGTCTCTACACTGCATCTTGAGATAAAAATCTTCTACTACATCCTTATGCCACAGATACTAATTCAGGCTAAGTTATTACTTTCTCCCCTTATTTTAAGCAGGCATGAGTGAGAAAGAGCCATAGGGAAAAAAAACTGTATTAATAGTTTCCTGTGGGTGTCTGTCAATATATCTTGTCATAATCTAAATCAGGGAGACTCACTTTTATGTGAAGAATACGAAAATGGAAGAAATTAAAAATGAAGATGACCATGAATCTCAACTCTAATATTCTCTTTTTTGCATGCCCAGATAGTTTAATAGTAGCTTCATTACCAAAGAAAAAATGAACTTTCACCAATCATATAACCAAAAATCCTAGAAGGAAAAAATGCTGTTCAGAGTAAAATAGAGTTATTTTGCTATTTTGCACTAAGAAACATTTTTTTAAAAAAAGACAATAAAGCAGTAAAATGAATTTCAGTTAGACACTGGACATGAAAGCTGGAGAGGGACTTTTTACAAGGGCATGAAGTGATAGGATGAGGGGTAACGGTTTCAAACTGGAGAAGGGTAGATTTAGAATAGATATTAATTTTTCACTA
>SAYO01030802.1:114807-129529 GCA_004023745.1 Recurvirostra avosetta | reverse complement strand
TATATATATATATATCTATATGAAAAATATAAACCTAACAGAGAAGATTTAATTTTAAAAGAAAGGTTCGGATAAATATATATTCCAGAGAGGATTATTTTTCCTAATATATATATATATTTTTTTTACCTCAGAAAAAAAATCAAACGGCCCCCGCTCTGGGGGGAATTGGGGCTAAATTAGGCTCTTAAAGCAAACTAAGGGACGCGGTTTTAGGGAGGTCGAGGAGGGTTTTTCCTTCAGAGCTGGCGGCAGAAACGCTCAGGAGCCAGCGTATGAATTTTGGCTTCGTATCCAAACCCCGGTCTCCTGGAGGCTTAACTTTGTTTTTTTGCTGATTTCCAGGCCTCTCCTCCCCCTTGGCCGCTCTCTGTCCCCCCCCCCCATTTTTCCCTCCCTCTGGTCGCCGGCCTCCCGCCAGCCCCCCAGCTTAGTGAGGCTTTTAAATAAGATTTTGAGTTTTACTCCAGTTTTAAGTATTTACGAAAGGCTTGACTTAAAGAAACCCCAAGAATAAAACCCTCTCGGTTCCCGGTGGGAGCGCCTGCTGGGTGGAAGATGAACGCGGCTGCCAGCAGTTACCCGATGGCGTCGCTGTACGTGGGTGACCTGCACCCCGATGTCACCGAGGCCATGCTCTACGAGAAGTTCAGCCCCGCTGGGCCCGTTCTCTCCATTCGGGTCTGCAGGGATATGATCACCCGCCGGTCCCTCGGGTATGCCTACGTCAACTTCCAGCAGCCAGCAGATGGTAAGTGACATATACAGCCACATCTATGGCTTTTTTTCTTTGCTTTTATTCACTTTTTTTTCCCCACTAATCCACACTGCTGTTGGTGTGTACTGCCTACAAAGTGTTACAGGGTAAGTAATCACTTGCTAATGACTGTTGTGAAGCTGGAATATTTTTTACAAGTCAGTGTGTCCAAAACGCTCTGCAAATGCACATCTTGGTAACATCCCTGATGCACAGACCTATTTCTTTCTTACTGATATTAAACTTTGGAGACTTGGGTTTGTGCCTCGCATAAGAGAATAACATCCATTGTGTTCTCCTTCGTTCTCGTGTAGGTTTGGGCCATTTGTGTGGGTCTTCAGGCAGTCAGTCCTGGCAGAAAAAGTTCAGAGTAGTCAGCTGTGGTTGAATGCTCGGTTGGGTGGGCTAAGCCTCTGGCTGCCCACTCACTCCAATTTAATATTTGGGGGATCTGGGTGGACTACAGGTTGCTGTGTTTGTGCCAGCAGCCGGATGGGTCTCCCAGTCTGGGAAGTGGTATACTTGTATTAACGGGAAGGAAGGTGTGTTGTTCCATGCGTGGGAAGCCGGGTTGTCTCTCATGCAGAAGCCAGGTTGACTTGCTCTTGCCAGACTCTTTTTTTCCATACTTTAATTTGGCTCCTGCTCAAGTAGGTATTCCAGAGCTGAAGCAGCAGTAGTGTGTGAAAGATGGGGCAGAAGAGGTCATTTTGGAATGTGTCTTTTCCAGAAGAAAAATGGGTCAGCATTTTCTGCCCTAGTTTTCAGAGCCTTTGCTTGTTGACTGGGGTCAAGTTTATTGCTCTGTACTGTGATTGAGCAGTATCTATATGCGATAGAGACATCCAAATGATAGATGAGAGCAAACTTTTCCCTTGAATTCGGAATCAATTCACCAACAGCACAGACTTCAGCAGCAAGTAAACTTTCCTTTAGCCTGTAGTAGGTCAGTTATCCTGCTTTACATTTTCACAGGCAGCAGAGAGGGTTTGCACAGGGTAATATATTGGCTTTGGATCAAAGTATTGGTTGTGTGGAAAACAAAACTTTATTACAAAATTGTATTCCTGCAAGCTAGCAAAGGCTCTGGGGTTGAGCTGTTGGCTGGAATGTTTTGGATTTTTACATAGTCTGTTGTGACTATGTGCTATCCTAGCTTCCATCCTCTCCCAGGGTGAAGTCCTTTCTGCATGCCCTTTTCTTGAGATGCTGACTGATCTGATCGAGCACTTCTGATCCTTTCTCTTGCTAGGCTGTTAAGAAGCTGGCTTGCACCCCAGTGCATAATTACTCATTCATGGAACTCTCAGAAGTGCTTTATATGCAGGCTAAGCAATGTATTTGTGTTTTAAAACTTCTCAGTGAGAAGGAAAGTACCTGAGAAAGCGCCTGTATGTGTGGCGCTCTCCTGCTCTGATGAACCTGTCTGCTCTGACTCCCTCTTATAAAACTACCTTGGTACATTCATGTGCCATACAAGCAACGATACGGTTAGCCAGGCTCACTTGCCTTTGTCTAGGCTATGATCTCAGTTTTTAGGATAAGAGAAATAAAAACAAGCAGCAGAAATAAAGCCAAGAAGGAACACGGAGCTCGTATTAGATAAATGGTGGGAAGATGGGGTGGAAAATAGAGAAAGTTCTCTTAAAGTAGAGACGACCTGTGTAATGTGTAGTTTTGATATTCAGAGAGATGAGTGGTTAGTCACATGCACTTGCTTTAGCAGAAGGAAGTTCTGTACCTCATACAAATACGAAGACAGGTGGCCTTCCAATATATTTCAAGGCAATCTTTTATGGTAATAAATAGGCAGGAATTTAGAGGGAGGTTGCATCATTCTGGGCTCCTGGAGAGGCAGCAGACATTTTAGGAAGTCCCAGTACTTCAAGTGATACTTTGACAAAGTAAGTGGTGTCATGTTACTGGTAGGTCTTAGAAGGTCAAGTGATTTAAACCTAATCATTGAGTTAATATCGGGAAGGAGAAATATTCAAACTCCTCCTGCCTCCATGAAGAGATCTCTTCTGAAATGCTCCTAATTTCTTCTGTCTGGTAAACTGCAATATGTGTTACTTTGCATAAGTAAAAAACCAGCTGCTGTACTAAATGTAATGCAACAGAACATAAACAGATAATTTTGGAAAGGTAAGCCCGTTGGTGGTGTATTGTGGTCTTTCCAAAACGAAGACCTGAATATGAAGAACGTAATTCTTACAGTCAAATGTAGGGATTTGGCTTTTGTTTTCAAGGGGGCAGTACTCAGTACTGCCTGCATGAGAGCTTTCTGAAAGGAGGAGGCATCTGTATTTTCTTACAGGAATGTATAATCAGAAATGCATTTGGACTTCATTTCACTAAATATGTGAAAAGAGGGGGGGTGTTCTGTAGCGCTGCAGGGATCTGTTTTGATTTATGGGTGATAGTAGATGCTACGAAATACCATGTAGAAGTAATCAGGAAGCTTTGTGCTCCAAAAAAATGTTAGGGAAGTTCTTGTGGACACATTGTTAGTATGCTTGAAGTGGTAGTAGGTATTAAAGAAGTTGATATAGGATAGTTTGCATTTCCCTGGCACCTTTTGTGGAAGCATGAACGCTTCGTAAATCTGAAGAAAACAATGTTTTAACTTCTTTTTGTGGGAAATAAGACTCTGTCCATATGATTAGAGAAAGACTGTTAGAGCAAGTCAAGTAGCCAGAACTCTTCCCCATTATGTTGGGGCCACCAGGAGATCACACTGTCACATCCTGAATGTGCTCTGTACTTCCAGAGTTCCTGTGTCCAAATTGGTTCAAAGCTTGCATTTTTCTTTGTTTTTGTTAGCTAATGGAGTGATGCTTGACCCTGGAAGGGGTTACTTTCTGGACATGCATTGTCTAACTGGTAGTCTGCTGCGAGAGGTTATTTTTAGTGAAAATAAGCTCTGCTGTTTTTGATTGCAGTTCTTCAGTGTAGTAACCAGTGAATACTGAATCTGTCATACTGTGATAGGCAGATTAAGGAAACGCTTCAAAGTTCTGGCTAGTTCAGGCTCAGCTGTGGTTGTTAATATTTATTCTTTTTGACTGTGAAGAAGGGAAAGAAAACAAACTCATTTCATTTGAAAGAAAAGCTGAATTTCCTTTTTCATGTGTTCCTCATGCAATTTAATTGCATTCCAGGGTTTCATAACATTGACAACAGTCAATGACAACTCAGATAATGAAGCAGAGAAACTTTAATATGGCTATAGAGATAAGCTGTTCTGGAAGTACAGAGAAAACAGAACATTTCCCAAGCCAAGAAGGAACCCAGAGCTGGGAATTAGATAAGTGTCTCTGAAGAAAGGTGTAGAAGAATATAGATAACCTTTTTGTCTCTTCCTTAAAAAAAAGAAGATATTTTGAGAGAAGACCTGTGTAACGTGAATGCAGGTGTGAAGTTAAAAGGGAAGAGTGGTTACTTATATGTGCTTCACTGCCAACAGTATTTTGTTATAACTTCAGCGATTGAGGGATTTAAGTCTGTTTGTTCTGTATGCACCCTCTCCTTTTTTAAAAAGAAGTGGTTAAATTTGTACTATATGCTTTTGTTGTTGGATCTTTTTTTGCTTAGTGATATAAGCGAGAGCCCGGAGGTTCGCAGAGCAGCCATCTTTGCAGAATAAAACTCCTTGTGCAGAGTTTCTCATGGGTGAATCTTGGTGTGTGCGTGTGGTTATCTGCCTTTATGCTGCTCAACCACAGTTGCTAATTCCAGCATTGTGTTAGCTCTACATCAGGGAGCCTGTAAGGAAGATTAATTACTTTGATGCCTAAGGCAAGCTGCAAGGAGTATTCATATGCTTTCCCTACCCAGAAGGCTATGGAAGAGGAATGAAAAGGAAGCCTGAAAGGGGTTAAGAGTATGTATAATGTTATATATGAGTTGCAGTTGAGTCTGCTGGAAGTATGACAGGAACCAGTGGGAGAGAAACAGGAACTGAAATGGCTGAAGCTTTCTGGCTTAAATAGAAGAAAATGAGAAGGTGTTTGCTTGGATTAAGGAAATGAATCAGATGTGCCTCATCTGAGTCATTCACATAATTCATGCTGATCCTTTACAGGTTTTCTTAGGGACTGGTGTAACGCAATTGTATTTCCACCTGTGGGTATGGCAGACCTTCCTCAAATCAGGGAATCCATCTAGGGCTTTCTTATACTACTGCTCTCAAGAAGTGTCTGAGTGAATTTCAAGCAGAGTATAATAATAGAGTGGAATACTAGCAGGCTATTGAAAGAGCATTGCAATAGTATCTGCTTAAGTATATGCTTAGGAAGCTTGAAAGAACTGGGGGTAAGTTCGTAACTAGTCTGTATATCGGTAGCTGCTGCAGAGTGTTTCACAGTTCCCTCTGGTTGCATGCCACTGCTTCATCTGCCTGTCACCTTTCAGCAGGAGCCCTGTTTCTGCTGCAAATGGTATATACAACTAGTTTGTGTCCTTGCCAACACATACTTCTGGAGGACCTCTCCCTGCTATAAATAAACACTGCCAAATTTGACGAGCTGGACCAAGTCGCCCACTGAAGTGCCTACTAGGAGCGGACTGCAGGAAGAACCTCAGTTGCATTGATTCACAGTAGCAGCTGAGAAATCATATTAGCATGGCAGATAATTGTGTTTAACACCTTTGACTAAACAGAACTAGTAGAGTTGTAGCAAGTATAACTTTCCTGCTTAAATTATTTTCTTTTTTTTTTTTGCAAGTCTGACTGCTTCAGGAATGAAGTCCATAGGGCTTGCTTTCTAGCTGGGGGTATGTGTGAAGGACTGGGGAAAATAGTGACAGGACTTCAATTTAAAAAGCAACAACAAAAAACATTTTCAAAGCATATGAAAAATTCCAAGAAACCTCTGTGAAGTAGTTGAAACTGACATTAGGGGTTGGGAGCTCAAGAGACTTTTGTAGGCAATGTCTCATTGGAGTTCCTAGAGGTAGTTCTGTGAAATGCTGAGTAGTTACTCTGGTTGCACTAGCAGTCACAGAAAAGGAGAAGGTGTTTGAATTGGCGTTTTCCTTGAATTTGCTGCTCCTGAAATCTAATCAGCAAGTATCATTGGGTGAAGGTGGCCTGGAAGAATTGAGACAAACAAATTTGGAAAACTTGTGTTCTGCCCTGTTAATATTCCTTGATTTTAATGCCTGTCTATCTCTCCTTTCCCTGCTTCATGCTGGGAATTAACAGTCTTTCTTTTTCTCTGTGTACTCCATGCTGGGAGTGTGTTCTGGCACAGAGGAGTCCCAAGCTTCTCAATTTTATGAACAAGATCCTAATGTGTGTACGTAATGATCCTTTTAATATATCAGTAGGTAGCAGAAATAGAATCATGGAGGGGGTTTCAGTGTAGGTTAGAATGACAGTGCTGGGGTTTTAGAGTTGAGATAAACACTTCCCTCTTAATCAGATCGGGTATATGGACTTTTTCGTAGAGTTTGGTCTGCTTTTGCTGTCATCTTTAGATTGAGCAACTTGCGAATCGTTTTTTGGCCACATAAGTTATAGAGGCTGACTCATGTCGTCTTCCCAGCCAGCCACGTGTTCGTGCCTGTTTTCCCTGACCTCACAGGGAGATGATCCTTTTCTCTTAATAGAAATGAGTATGGGTAGATGTGAGCTTCATGAAAAGCAAACAAGCCAAACAGTCACTTTTGTTACTTCCTTTTTTTTTCCCCCCTGGTTTCCTGTATTTCCTTTTCTTCTTTGGGTGCAGCAATTTACCTTTATAATAATTAAGAATATAACTAATAAACCCCAGGCATTTTGACCTCCATTTTGCTGTGGTTGTTAAAACATTACTATCATTTAAATTTAAAATAGCCTATTAAACCTATTAGATACTTAAACATGTCTAGTGACGGTGCTGCAAAGACCTCCCTTGAAACGTTCAAGTTAAAAAGTCATTGGAATTGGTTGCCCGTGATATTGCCCCGAATGTCTCCATGAGCTGAGTAAAATTCAGAGAAAACAATCACCCACATGATGGAAACCTTTATTCTTTAACAAACCACAGAAATCTGTTCTTGACTTCTCTTGCAGCTGAGCGTGCTCTAGATACCATGAATTTTGATGTGATCAAAGGAAAACCCATTCGCATCATGTGGTCTCAGAGGGACCCCTCCTTGAGGAAGTCAGGGGTTGGGAATGTCTTCATTAAGAACCTGGACAAATCCATTGATAACAAGGCACTTTATGACACATTCTCAGCGTTTGGGAATATTTTGTCCTGCAAGGTGAGATGTGGTTACTTTGTCCAATTCTGTTATAGCAGTGACATGATCAGACACGACCAGGGTAGGAAGCGAGAGGGACACCTTTCAGCAAGTGAGGAGTGGAGTCTCTAAAAGGCAGAGTTTTAAGGTCAGGGATTGCTGAAGTTATGTCAGATTTGGTCATGAAGTGTGCAGGTCTGAAGCACAGATAATATCTTCCTAGTGTTGACCCTTGGCAGTAACTTATTTTTGTGTGCTGGCCTTGTGTCTGAGCGTGACAGAGGAGAAAACACGTTCAGAGAGCTGATATTTTGTTTTCCTTCCACGTATCTAGGTGGTGTGTGATGAGAATGGCTCTAAGGGCTACGCATTTGTGCACTTTGAGACCCAGGATGCTGCAGATAGAGCCATCGAGAAGATGAACGGCATGCTGCTAAACGACCGCAAAGTGTGAGTGTCACAGCCAGAAGCAGCAACGATCGCATGAACCGTGATGCATCTCGGTATTAACAGGGACACACAAGGCACTGGTTCTCCTGGCCCAAGCCTTGGCCTGCTACCTCTCCACTACAGGGCTGGTGAGTGACCCTGCCCAAGCCATGGCCTGCTACCCCTCCATTACAGGGCTGGTGGGTTTCCCTAACCAAGCCTTGATTTGCTGCCTCTCTGCTAGTGGGCTGGGGTGGGTTTCTGTGGCCACCGCAGAGCTGGGTGGGCATCCTTGTCCGACTCCCTCTGCCATAGGACAGGTGATTTTTCTGGTTGGTCTGTGGCCTGTTTGTCCTTCTCCTGTCACCCTTTCTTGTCCACATTCCCAGCTCCTACTACACACTCATTTTTTGCCTCACTGCAAATCACATACTGTTTTTCCACTCTTGAAAACAAGCCGCTTATTGGGATTTTCATTCTTTCTTACAGATTTGTTGGGAGATTCAAGTCTCGTAAAGAGCGGGAGGCTGAGCTGGGAGCCAAGGCAAAGGAATTCACCAATGTTTATATTAAAAACTTTGGGGATGACATGGATGATGAAAGACTAAAGGAGCTCTTCAGTAAATATGGTAAATACAGAAATGCTTTTAATGAGGCGATGAATTTCATGACCCATGGTACTTTAACAGTGCTGCTACCATCTGTATAGCTCTACGTGGGTCACTTTGAGGCCAAGGAATAAAAAGCGTTGAGGTGTGGGTAGTAGTTGTGCCAAATGTTGGACAGGAGGCAGAGGCTGACCAGCAGATGAGAGAGAAGGCTGGCGCCGTTACATGGAGTTTAATACTCTTGAAATAGTTTTATGATATTTTACTAACCCTGTCCCTTGGTAATAGGTAAAACTCTGAGTGTTAAAGTGATGACAGACCCCACTGGAAAATCCAAAGGCTTTGGCTTTGTAAGCTTTGAAAAGCATGAAGATGCTAACAAGGTATGACCAATTTTTATGTTGCTTGGGTATCTTCAGAGAAGACAAACTTACTTGGTTTATCCTAGGAGCCTGTTACTAAAATGAGAGAAAACTCTGCTTCAGGCATGACCTCTTCATGTGTGGGGACTTAAAACCTTTTGCACCTTACTAGCTTGACATTCAAGGGTGACTTGGCATTTCTTCAGATTCCTAGATCCACACAGAATGTAGTGGTATAATCAAGAATGTTAATTGCTGAAGAAATGCTACAATGCAGGGCTTCAGGAGGAGGAAGGTGTCTAGAGTGAGAACATTGCTTAGAAATGGTCTTCTCTAAGCAGTATGCTTGTTAAAATTTGGCCTTAATTGCAAGAAGGGATGGGGATAAACTCACAAGTTGCTGTTAGTCCAGCGCTTACAGTGGTGTTGTAAGCATGGTCTCTCTCAATAACTTCAGTTTATCTTTAATTAGCCTGTTCCACAGAAGCAGTGCAAAGGTAATGTGGCAACCTTGGTTTATTGGCTAACAGGGATACAATGTGAGCTTTGGACAGTCTTGTTCTTAGCAGGATTGGGTGCTGTCTTGCTTCAGCAGTTGACAGTTTCATCTTGGATCCTCTCTCCAGGCAGTAGAAGAAATGAATGGAAAGGATATCAATGGGAAAATGGTGTTTGTAGGCCGAGCACAGAAGAAGGTCGAGCGCCAGGCAGAGCTGAAACGGAAGTTTGAACAGCTAAAACAAGAGAGACTCAGCCGGTACCAGGTGAATAGTCTGTTCCTTTTCTGAATTTAAGCTCCATTTTCAGTCTGTTGGCAGACTTGAAATGAATTGACATAGTCATTGTCCTATGAGATATTCTGGGAGTTAAAAACTCTCTGTGGTATTTGGGGGCATCAGGGCATAGTCTTGGCAATGAAATGTTTAGGAGGATGTGAGAACAGAGTCATGCAGTCCCCTTTAAAATGGGGATGGCAAGAAGGATGGAAAGAGGCAGCATAACCCTATACTGTTATCTATCTAATTTATGGCAGAACTGGGTCATGTCAGAGATTGCATCTGAATCTTTCCCACTTCTTGCGATACAGTGCTGGACTGGGGACACATGATGCAACAGGAAGGCAGAGGAAATCCAGACAAGCTCCCTTTCACCACAGTGGGACTTGTCTCTACGCCTTTGCAACACTTATTGCTTTCAGCTTTGGGTGGTACGAAGGGAACTTTATGCTAAATTAAGAGTTTTCAGATAAATTACAGCTCTGGCAGATGGATGCTAACAGTCATTTAGATTTTCTTTGTTATGAATGTCTTGCTGTTCTCTCCCTTCTAGGGTGTTAACCTATACATTAAAAACCTAGATGACACTATAGATGATGAAAAACTGAGGAAGGAGTTCTCGCCTTTTGGGTCAATAACGAGTGCCAAGGTACTGTAGGGTTTTGGGGGTATTTGGATTTTAAAGCTGAAGAAGGAACTGTTATCGACATGGGATTGAAGGGCAGTTCTTCTATCCCCTGGTCACTGTGGTCCTGAGAACATCTGGACTAGTACATACACAGACTTCTTTGGGTCTTGGTGGGATTTTACTGAAAACTTGCTTCATTCCCTGATCAAAAGAGGAGACAGGAAGCGGCAAACATGCTTGTTTGAGGTGACTGCTGATAATGATGTAATGGCATTTCCTGACGTGCGTTTAGAGACTGCACCAAATCTTTCCCATTCCTTACTGCGCAGTGTGGGCCTGGGGACACATGGTGCTTACAGAAAAGCAGAGCAAATCCAGACAGGTGACTTCATTCAGTGAGTACCTGTCTCTACACCTCTGCAACAGTTATGTCCTACCTGCCTGAAAGCTGACATTTAAACGTGGATTCTTAGGCTAAGTTTTTGTAATGGTACTCCACTAGCAATTGATCTTTACTGCAGGTGATGCTGGAAGATGGACGGAGCAAAGGGTTTGGCTTTGTCTGCTTTTCCTCTCCAGAGGAAGCTACGAAAGCTGTGACAGAGATGAATGGGCGAATTGTGGGCTCAAAGCCGTTATATGTTGCACTCGCGCAAAGGAAAGAAGAGCGAAAGGCCCATCTAACTAATCAGTACATGCAACGCATTGCTGGGATGAGAGCTTTGCCTGCCAACACAATCATTAATCAGTTCCAGCCTGCTGCTGGGGGATATTTCATGCCTGCTGTGCCCCAGGTAAGCTGAGCTAGTGTGGCTTTTTAACCTCTCTTGGAGCTTTGATGGTTCAGCTGCTGCAATCTCAGTGAGCCTTTCTTATGCCTATAAGCAAATAACTCCTAATGAGGGGTGTAGTCAGTGGAGTTAATTCTGTGACTTCCCAGCTGCCTGTTCTCTTAATGTGAATTGAGTGTCGAGTCCTGGCAACAACTGCCGAAACATGTTGTAAACAATATTTGTTATTCACTTAGAAGTTGCCTCTGAGCTTGTCTATCTTTCTTCAGGCTCAGAGCAGACCCACGTACTATGCACCCAATCAAATGACACAGATGAGACCCAACCCGCGCTGGCAGCAAGGAGGAAGACCTCAAGGTGAGTATGCTAGAGACAATATTTTGGTTGTATGACCCTCTTGGCTATACTTTCCAACAAGAACAATGCATGCTTCCTGTAGCTGACTCTCCTGACTTGCCAGTCAGTTCTGTTTTGAGGATTTCCCCTCATTTCTTCCATTAGGCTTCCAGGGAATGCCAAATGCCATGCGCCAGTCTGGACCACGGCCAGCACTGCGCCATCTGGCCCCTGCCGGCAATGCTCCGGCCTCTCGTGGCCTCCCTGCCGCTGCCCAGCGAGTTGGTAAGGTGTATGCCTCCCAGGCTCTTCCCCTTGTCTGTGAGGGAGGAGGATGCTATTGAGATTTGACTTCTGCTTCCAAAGATGGTTGTCAGATACAGATAACCAAAGGCCACCCGGAGCAAGGGGCAGAGACAGCACCTGAATCTTTCCTATTCCTTGCTGTGCAGTGCAGGTCTGGAGACAGTTGGTGCTACAGCACAGCAGTGGAAATCCAGATGGGTTGTTTTCCACTGGTTTGGAACTCATCTCTACACCTCTGCAACATATACCACTCCAAAAAAAAAAAAAAGGCTCTGTAGGTTATGGATATTTGTTTTCAGAGTACAGCATCCAAATTCATTGTATTCCAGTGAATAACTAGAAAATATCTTAAATGCAGGATGTGGAATGCATGGTTTAGTTTAGAGAGAATAGCCCCTTCCTAAAATAGCCAGCTGCATTTTGGAGACACCAGTTTCCAAAGAAGTATTACTGTGCAGGGCATAGTCTGAATTCAGCAGTTAATATCAGACATCCCAACTTGCTTGCATGGTGCTACAGGTGTTTGTAATGCTGTTTTTTGCAGGCGTTGGCACCGCAGCGCAGAATTTAGCTCCTCGTCCGCCTGTAGCTGCCTCTGCTCCCAGAGCTGTTCCTCCTTACAAATACGCCTCGAGTGTCCGCAGCCCGCACCCAGCTGTACAGCCTTTGCAGGTAACAAAGGGGCTGGGCTATGAAGTCCCTGCAGTTGCTGCAGTCCAACAGCCTTTACATGCAACTCAAGTGTTTTTAGAGAAACTTCAAGCTTACTTTTATAACCCAGACAGGCATCATAATTTGGAATTTAAAAACCAGGCAGTTGTACCTTTGCCAGGGGCAAGCTAATTGGTTTATCTGTCTTGTACTTGCGAGCCCTTTTTTATCCAGATTTGCTGTAAGGATATTTTTCTTGGTTCTTTGCTTTCCCATTTTGCAGCCATTCACTCTGCCACCTCTTTGCCCAATCCTCACTAGGGTATCATTGAAAGAACAGTTTGCTTCTCCCACAAATCTCTGCTTTAAAAAAAGCAGGCATGGATGTCGCTCTTCCTCAATTGCGGTATTTGTCTCACAGTGTTTGATCCAGTTTTTGTAAGATAGTTACAGTGGCCATGTGTGACATTAGGGGGGTTTTGAGTTCAGGACTTGGAGGGAGCATGTTTGTGAACCAAGGGCACCTTATCCATCCTTTTCTGAAACTTAAGTCTGCTGTAGGCTTGACAAAGGTTGTGTTTTAGGAGGAGGGAATATCTATTGTCTCTAAATAAGAAGCAATCAGCCTAGTATCTATTTCAGAACCCTCCTGTCTGCCGTTCTCTAGGCACCTCAGCCTGCAGTACATGTGCAGGGACAGGAACCGCTGACGGCCTCCATGCTGGCTGCTGCCCCTCCCCAGGAGCAGAAACAGATGCTGGGTAAGTGAAACTCCAGTTCTTACAGACTGCGCTTTACTTGGGAAATCCCCTCAGGTTTCAAAGATGACTTTTTAATTGAAATTCAGCTCTCTGAACTTTTTGTTTTTCTTCTTCCAGGAGAACGTTTGTTCCCTCTGATTCAAGCTATGCACCCCAGCCTTGCGGGGAAGATCACAGGAATGCTGCTAGAGATTGACAACTCAGAGCTGCTGCACATGCTAGAGTCTCCAGAGTCCCTTCGGTCGAAGGTAAACTGGCCTGTTCCTTTAGATGGGCTGGATTTTGGGAGGCTGTGGTCAAGGGAGCAGGTCTCACTGGATAATTTATCTCCCCGAGGTGGAGGAGGCCGTTGCGGTGTTGCAGGCTCACCAAGCCAAGAAAGAAGCTGCCCAGAAGGTGGGAGTGGTCGCTGCTACCTCTTAAACCCAGGAAGACTGGTGAGTGTCTCGGCCCTTAGCTTCAGTTCAAAGCTCCCGGAATCAGAGCAGTGGAAGAATGATTGTTTGTGAATGCAGCAAGCCTGGAGGCCTGTGTAGGTCTGGGTGCAGCAATTGGCTGATTTTAGTCCAGTCTTTAAAAAACAAAACAAATAAACCAACCCTCATGGAGTTTTCCCCAACAGAATCCTTATTGTAGAAGCTTTAGAAATGTTCTCCACAAATCTTATTTTAATGAAGCGTCAGAAAGATGTTGCATAAGGCCCCGAAGTGTTCCTCACAGCTGACATGTCAAGGAAGGAATAATGTACTGAGATGAGTCTTGTGAAAATGCTAATCTGGGAAATAAAATGGGACACACACAAGATGTTCTAGTGACTTTGAGGCTAAATGGGCTGTTAATGCCCATCCCTGATCCTGACCACCTGCCTGTGGTGTATATTAAAGCGCTGCTGTCAGGAACGTCACTTTGGTGCATAGGTCTGTCCAAGCAAATGCTGCCTCCTGTGTTTGGAGCTGGCTCTTGTTTAACTTTGGAATAAGGTTTTTGTTTCTTGGAATGCTGCTTCTCGCTTTTGATGATCCATTTTTCTGTGGGTTGTCTGGAATTGCCATCTTCAGTACTTTCCGTGAAGCTGTTGTGGTCAGATGTCGCAGCTCAAAATGGAGAAGAATGATGAAGGGTTCTTCTGTTTTCATCCATGTATTCCTCAGTGGCTCCAGTCACTGGCTTCTCTGCTGAAGAGTTTGAGTTTCTGGTCAGATTATCAGAAATGGATATTATCCACAACTGTTAACAGCTTCTCTGTACCTTGCAAATTATACTGGAGTCCCTACGGTTTGTAATGCTGGGAAGTTCACTAGCCTGGAGCGAGGTGTGCTGTGTGTGGGTAACTCATCTTCCTCTCTTCCTCTAGGATGCAAAGAAGCCAAATAGCCCCTTTGTGGACATCAGCTCAAGATGTTTGAAGATTCTTCACTGTCCTGCAGATCTCAATGCCGTGCATCATATCACATAGTTATATTGCATTTTGTAAATTAATCTTTAAGATCTTATTTAAAAAGCCAACTCTGAAGCTCTAGATTTCCAAAACCCGAATTGGGCTTGCAAGCTTTTCCTTTGTGGTCAGTACAGAGCTACTACCCTTTGTGTCTTCGAAGCAGGACATTGAGGATTTTAGGTTGAAAGTATTTTGTGGTTTTGGTTTTAACTGAACAATCCAGTTTGGAAAGTCTGGAAAGCATTTATCAATAAAGGAATAAAAACTTTCACTGTTTGTCATTTTTTCGATAGATTTGGTAAGAAGTATGACGTGGCTTAGTAAAATTAATCTGGCAGGCAGTTGTCATATGACTGATACATTAAAATTGTGATTTAATTGAGTTATTCTGCTTGTTAACTTTGGACAAGCGCTGTTTTGAAGCGGCTGTGTGAAAATTATGCCACAGGCTGATTGTGTTGGGTTTGGTTAGTGTCGGAATGGGAGATGACTGTAACTAAGTGGTGATCTAATGGAAGGGTTTGGGAGGCATTTTTCAAGAGAAGTGTCGAGGGGCTTTGGCTCCCTTGGTGTCCTCTGCAGGAGAGGAGAAGCTCTGCTGTTCTTGGTGTGTATTGCGTATATGGGCGGTGAGCCCCTGGTGCAGGC
>SAYO01030802.1:93038-114797 GCA_004023745.1 Recurvirostra avosetta | reverse complement strand
TTTTTTTTTTTTTCTTTTGAGTTGGAACAAAGAGCGCAGGATTTCTTACAAAAACCACCGAGAAGCGGTCAGTTGAGACATCTCATTGCAGTATAACTCAGATGCTTAATTTAGAGTCTGGTAGAGGATACAGAACATTTACATGAAGAGTTATTTTGGTATTTTGTTCTAGAAAGGTTAAAATGGATCATCTTCAGCTTATCAAAACGCTGTTACACCTCCTGTTTGGAAAACAAAGCTCTTGTAGGAAAAAGTTTGTATGGCAAGTATCATTTTTTGGCAAAATATTATTCTCAATGGAAACATGTTCAGTTGGAAATTTTTAGGGCATTCTACTTGTTTCTCCAAAGTCCAATTTCTGGCTCTCTGTTCACGCTTCAGCCAGTCCAGTGTCTTCTTAATCCTTGTCCGTTATTTTTTCCAACTTAGGAGCACTGCATGTTTCTCCCCCCCTTTCTTTAGTGTCTAAAATTTGAGAAATACCCTGTCCCGTCAGCTGCCGAGTAGAGAAGATGAGAACGAGCAGTGGGGAGAGAGGAATGCAGTACACGGCGGTGGCGGGGACAGCCCGCTGCGGTGGCCTGGGGAAGGCTTCTCTCCACCCTCCCTCCACCCCGAGCGCCCCAGGATATCCGGGGAAGTTGCGGGTGCCGGGCTGCGGTAGCGAGCTCCCAAACCTGTCACCCTCACAGTGACACAAAGCAATGTGGTGTGGCATTAAAGAGATTTTCCAGTTGGCTTTGGAAGTCTTACCGTGCTGTTGGTGGGCTGCTGCGCGTGGCCGTGTCTGCCCTGCCGGTCGAAACCGCACGGAGGCAGTGCGTTCAGTCCGGGGCAATGTATTCTGTACTTAGGGACTGGAGGATTTCAGAGGAGTTGGACCAAAATAGCAGAAATCGTGCTGTGTTGAGCTCAAGATGGACCTGATGCAATGGAGATCTGCTTTTTTACCTTGAGCTTCGTGATCTGCATTTTTCCTACTTGCTTACGAGCTTGAGCGAAGGGGATGCAGATTGATGTTTGGCACTTCTTTGACATTGTGCTGGTACTAATATTAAATTGTGATGAGGAGTATATAGAGAGTTTCTGAAAATTAATTGCTGGAGAACTTTTCATAAGATGCAGAATGACTCATTTTTCCCCATTTCTCAGTCATTCAGTTTCATCCTAAATTGTGTTATTGGCAAACGTGTGTATGGCAGGTTTTTTATTTTTGTATTTCTATTGCACCACTAAAAAGAAATCAATAAAGTTTATCTTTCAGTCTCAAATGTCCGTTGTAATAACTTCTCCCCATTGTGATCCATGGTGTCAAGACGTCAGAACTGGTCTACTGTAAAGATCAGTTTGATTTTATGAGATTATCACCCGTGCATAAAAAGGGTACGACTGTGTTAGCTGATTGGCAGCAGAAAGCTCCCTTTCTGGAGACACAATTTAGCCCTTCCTTTTTTCGTTTTTAAGTTATTTCCCTTTTGCTTCATGCATTTTAAAGTTAACTGCTTAGGCTGGGCCTATGTTAAGGATAGAAAGCGTAAATTAAACGGTACGCGGCTCTCAGCACAAGCACTGCTCTAATGACTTCATTCAAAGCAGTCTTTTCAGAGCAGGTGCTGACCTACTTGCTTTAAATTGGGTCCTCTTTAACCATAGTTAATTGAAATTTATTCTTTTTTTTTTTTTTGAAGAAACCCACTGCAGGAGAAACGGTTGTGAATCACCATGGTCACTACTTAGAAATCTGCAGCGACGGGAATAACTACCAAGTAGATAGTCCATTTTTTCCTCAATATATATTTATATTCTTGTTATCGGAGCTGCTTAGTTGATGCACATGCACATACATTTGTGATCCTGAAAGGGTGCTCAGCAGCACTCACTAGATTTTCATTTTAAGGCCTAAACAAAAAGGAGGAGAGCATTCAAGAATCATCTGAATTAATTAACCGACAGCAGAGCACTTAGTGGTGCGCAGAGTCTGTGTAGTCCGGAGAGTGCTGAATTTCAAGTACTTTTAAGACTTCCCTATTCATTTAAAAAAAAAAAATGTTGCTCTGAGATCTACTGAAATAAACGGCACTGTTACAGATTTACACAAGTACAGTCGGTTCCGGCTACCCGCTGATCATCATCTAATAGCTCGGATACCAGGAGGCACGCTCTGTTGATGAGGGAGGAATACCGGTGTCTTTAAGGTCATAACTGTACTGGATCGGCTTTGAAATGACAATGAAAAAGTACCTTTCATTGGATCGTTTGCGTCTTGAAATTAAAGGTTTTGTCTTGTTTAATAGGCTTTACATCTCCCTGAAAAGGTTATATTGCAATTAATGAAAATCAGGCAAACAATGAACGGCAATCTAAATCCGTCAAAAGGGTTTACTGTATTTTTATTGTTGTGGCATTTTGAAGTGAAGTAAAAGATTATTTGCAAAGCAGACACTCAAAAGAAAGTGAATTAGAAAAGTACGAAATGAACCGTAAGCAGTACGTAGCAGTATTGGAACAACTTTCCCGTAGTCTCTGATGCTCCTTTCTAGTAAGAAACTTTTTTCTTTAAAAACCTAATCTATCTACTGGTAGGGTTATATCAGTAGAAACCGAAGGCTTTCTTTGATTTATTTTTTTTTAACGTGGTTTTGAAAGATCTTCTCTTTTCCCAAGTTCTACTATTTGTGAAATTCAACCCAAACGATTTTGGTTAATGTCTGCAGTCCGTCTGTAAATTGCTGGGCAAAGGGAGCGATTTGAGAAAATCCGGCTTGAGTTTTATACTCGTGTAAAAGCTCGATAAAGGAAAAGAACCAGTAACAGATGTCAAAATATGTCAAGGCGAGTACAGTGGGAGTAGCACTTGGAACACTCCGAACTTCTGCCTGTGCATGTGGGCAATGAATGAATGAAAATGCCATAACGAAACGCAGGTCTGGAATCTCCGGTTTATGACGTCATTTTGCTCATTGGGAATATAGAATTGTTTTTCTGCAAACTTTTCTTCGAGATTCAAAAACTGTTTCCTGATGATAATATACTGTTGGTTTTTTTTTTAAATAAAATAATTTTTTTAGCATAGATGCATAAGTGTATATATATTTAACCAGCAGAGTAGATTCTCCAGTAGTGGAAATTAATGTGTCGCCTTCAGTTAAGGAATTTTTGCTGCTTTACAGAAGGGAGGCAACCCATTTTATGACCAAGAGATTTAACTAAGGCTGTCTAATCCTTGCAGAATGAGGCATTCGCTGTAGTATTTTAAGAGTAAAAAAGTTCTTAGACTGCAATGGTTGGATTTTTTTTTTCTTGGATCATGCTGAGGAAGGAGATTTTTTGCAATGAGCAGGGCAGAATATAAAAATCTTCTTCTCTGAGAGAATATCTGTTGAATTAATCAGGTTTTCCCTGAGTCCTGCTTCCCTCTTGGGAGGAATTCAGTGGCAAAACTCTGGGTGAATTCAGGAAAAGTAGGATGTCGCCCGTAACACGGAGCTCACTTCAAATGTGATGAAATTTTTTTCGTGACAGTGGTGTTTGTTTTTTCTCCCAGCTCTAGCGAAGTCAGAAAAGTGAGTGAATAGCCTCCCTGTTGCGCTCCCCTCGGCGCGAGAAGGGGATCTGGCCGTGCTTTGCACCGACCCAGGCTTTTGCTGTGGGATGGGACTGGGCTTTCAGAGGGACAGCGAGACAGCGAGCTTGTTTTCCGTTGTCCTCTGTCTGGTGCTCGACAGATCAACGCGTTGTTCCACCTTGGGGTCGCCGTGAGCCTCGCACTTGAGCAGTGCAGTGATCAATCAGGCTGTGAGCTGTCTTTTGAGCTTTGGCCAAGGGAACGTAGAAACCCCTTCCACTCCTCTGTCTTAGTTGTTGTGCTTCCTTTGCATCAGTTTTGACAAGCAAAAAGTGATTAACACAAAGAAGTTTGAAGCCGTTCAAAACAAATCTTACATTCTATTTCATGACCACAGAGCCTGATAAAATACTATACCTATATGTGCTTTATCAAAATGATACCGTTACATCAGCACCTCTGTCACGTTGCTCTGGCTTGTACGAGTTTTGGTTAAAACTTACTCTCTGATGTGTATAGTTCATTAGAAGTATATATTATAATTGAAAACAAAATCAAATTGCAACAATATACTCAATACTTAACTATATATCTGTGATTACAGATAACAGTACAGAATATATTTTATTTAATGTGTTGATACTAACTCACTAATAATTTGGAGAACAAAAAGGGGAAAAATTGCATTACGGACCCCAAACAGCTACAAAACATCCATCTCTGAAGGGGATTCTCTCTACTACAAAATCTTTCTTTTATTATAATTATGAGGAATTTGAACTGAAGATCAAGAGGTTGGTTTTTTTCTTAGCAACTACATCTGACTCAGCATTGATAATGCTATTTAATTAGCATAAACTTTTTCTGTTTACTTCTACAATCACGCTGCTTGCCTTTACTATAGATACGAGATGCCCATACGGAGCCATCTCTTATCTAAAGGGATTTAAGTTTATTGCATAGACGCTGACTGAATGTAGACACTTAATGGAGAGAGTCTGGTGAAGGGCCGCTAAGACGATTAAGAGCCTGGAGCATCTTTCACATGAGGAGGGGCTGAGAGGGCTGGGGCTGTTCAGCCTGGAAAGGAGAAGGCTCAGAGGGGATCTAAATAAATGCACAAATACCTGATAAGAGGGAATGAAGAAGTCGGAGACAGACCCCTCTCGGTGTTGCCCAGAGGCAGGACCAGAAGCAACGAGCACAAATCGAAACACATGAAATTCCATCTGAACATAAGAAAACAATTTGTCACTGTGAGGGTGGCTGAACACTGGAACGGGTTGCCCAGAGAGGTTGTGAAGTCTCATCCGTGGGGATACCCAAACCCAACTGGACACGGTCCTGGATGACCTCCTGGAGCCATCGCTGCTTGATGCCCTGCAGGGGGTTGGACCAGATCATCTTGAGAGGTCCCTTCCAACCTCAGCCCTTCGGTGATTCTGACTTCGGTCAGCTTTTCCGCTCCTTTGGATTTGGCTATGAATGCAGGAGTGGCAGTTTTACTTTGCTAGGGAAAAAATACATAGAAAAGAACCTTGTAATTAGGAGGCATGAAACCGCTAAGGAATAAGATAATATTCCGGCATGAACTGCCAATGGTAATTCAAATCTAAGGGCTCTGTGTGGGTCGATGTGAAAAATAGTCTAAAGGTATTGACGCGGCATTTTTGAGCCAGCCCTCTTGGTTCGTCTTGCCTAGTTTTCATAGTGCTAGATGTACAAAAACCAGAGGTATGTTCCTTTAAAAAAAAAGTTGTGCTATATTATTTAAGTGTTAGGAGATTAGTCACAGGTTTCAATTATATTTTTGATGTAGATTCATATAGAATCCATACTATAGAATCTCCATACTACTGATAATGCCTTTTAAATTGTGACATTAATTGGCTAAGCGATTTTGAGGTGTTTCCTACGAAAGCAGTTTTCTCTCCAAGGAGAAAACTGCATCTGTTGTCTCATCTGTGTCTCATACAACACACGCAGAGGAAAAATCATGGCACTGTGTCATAAGTTTGATGTACAGCAATGCTGAAAAGCTAAAATCTTGCTGTTTGTTGAGTTTCCCAAAGCTGGGGCATTTCATACTGAATTTCAGTGATGTGCCTTACCCTTGCGAGCAGACTGAGCGGTCACTATTGGGGAGTCCATAGTTAATGCGGCAGTGATACTAAACCATAGATCTGCTGGTTCATCCCCATGATGGAACTCCGTAAAAGCAGAGGACCTCATCTTCTGATATGTTGTGCTTGATTTCGTGGCACCACCTTGGAACGTAGACCCTGGTTTAGGTTCCAGCTCCTTTAGTCTTGCTGTTGTAGAGACGCAAGAAAATCTTGCTAGGACAAGAAAGATTTGTCTTCACAGAAATTAACGTGTAGATATTTAAGATTATAAAAGCTGTTAATTAGGGCTACTTAAAAATGCTCACACATCTTTCTGGAAAGCGTCAAGTGATTTCAGTTCTGTTCCTTTAGATCAACATGCAAAAAGTCCATCTCCTAAAGCATTAATAAGAGCATTTCCGCCATATGAAAGCGAACTAATCAAAACCTCTTGTACTGTCTCAGAGTTAGTAGTCCTTGGAGCCTCTCCTGACCAGAATCTCTCAGTCTGTTTCACAGAGAGTAGAATTGCGTGCACACTTTTGAGGGAATTCCTGAAGTTGTCAAAATTGGAAGTCGGACAGCTAATTTAGAAATGAAGGTATTTTCCTAAATTATTTGGAAAATGTCAGAATTTAATGTAATTTTTTTTCTTCTAAATATATTGATTTTTGTTTCAATTAGTTCATTACTTGTCACTAAAAGTTCATAATAACGTCTGATGTCATCTGAGATCATTTGACATGGCATATGGTTGTCACAGATATGAAAGTCAAAATATTATATTTGTTTGATTTTATTTTGAACCAGTACAGACAAATTGACACATTTTGCCTTTTTTTTTGTTTTTTTTGGTCAAAGTTTCTTCTGTTTGTGTTATAAAGGAACATCTTGACAGTCTGAATCAGAAAATATTAGATACCTTGTGAGTAAATTGGAGGAACAGCTATTTTCAGTAGTCTGGAAATGTTATCACAGTCTAACACATGGGTGTTAAAAACAGCTGCTCCTCTAATTAGTTCACTGAGTATTTCATTTTTCTACATGACTTGAAATGACAAGACATGCCATACTGTGCACTGTTACAATTGAAACAACGTGAAATCACACAAAATGTACTAACTGCATTTCTAAACAAAGGCTCGATTCTGACATTGGTCTTGAAACTTTGAAATCTTATTTTGAAACAGAGGTACTGAGTTTCAGTGGCCTCAAACAACGTCTTCAAAGCATTCAAACGAGAAGTTTTGAATGAGGATAAACCTAATACTCTGTGTGTTGACTTCTATGAAACTTGATAGCATCTGAGATACTAGTTAATTTTGGATCTGGTTATTTTTTTATTAATGTTTAGTCTGATTATTTTTTTGTGTGTGTTATGTATTATGTTTATGACATTTGTCTGTATTTGGGATCACAGACATATGCACATCACCGTTTTCTGTAAAATACAGAAACGCCATTATTGGCATATTAATTTCAGATTAGATTATGGGAAGTTTTACTTTCCCTTTTTCCTTAATAGTAGATGGTCAATCGCTTTTCACCAGAAATGGAGCCTGCCGTGACAGGGAGCTTTGTCTTAGAGTCTTCTTTTCATTTACTCATGAAAGCAAGACTTCGGTTTTGTGTCACTTTTCACTTCTCCTTCTTTAAAGATGAGAGAGCATCTGCATCTCCTTATATGTGCATTTCCAATGCAAGACGTTCTAACTAGAAAAGCCGATGGAATTGTAGAATGGCAGAGGTTGGCAGGGACCTCCTGAGATGGCGTGGCCCAACACCCTGCTGGGGCAGAGCCACCCGCAGCGCCTTGCCCAGGACTGGGTCCAGTCAGGTCGGAATAACTCCACGGATGGAGACTCCACAACCTCCCGGGGCAACCTGTGCCAGTGTTCGGTTACAGCCACGCTAAAAAAGTACTTTCTTATGTTCAGGTGGCATTTCACGTGTAGTATGTCAGATGCTCCAGTCCCTTTATCATCTTGCCGGCCCTTCGCTGGGCTCGCTCCAGTAAGCCCATGTCTGTCTTATACTGGGAAGCTTGGAACTGGGCACAGCGCTCCAGATGCGGCCTCACCGGTGCTGAGGGGAAGAATCACCTCCTGTGACACACGGAATAGTTGTGAACTACTAATTATACAAATAAGGGTAGCAAACGAATCAAACATGACTAAATATGAGGGGGGAAAAATGACTTTGAATACTTGCATTTGAATGTTTATGGTTACATGTTAATATGCAAATGTCCTTTTAAAAGTATATGTTTATGTACTTTTGAAAGTCAATGTTTACTTGCAGGATTCCAACCTTGATTTCAGTTGAGTGTTAAGAACTGAGATTTTGGTTGTGAGTCATCTTTAGTCACAGCAGAGTCTGACATTTCTATTTGGAAAGGGCAAATACTGGACACTTAGGTGGAGGAATTTGGCCAATTTAAATTTTTTGTTGACTGATGGAGTGTTTCAGAAGTGGAGGAGAGGAAGAAGTGAATGCCTTCTGTTTACCTCCTCCCTTATCTCGGTTTAATATCTCAGTCTCATGAAGTGACGTAATGCCAGGCTGGCGTGTTTTTTTTCTAGAAAAAAAAGGCCAGGCCAGGCTTTCTTGTAGGTATATTAACTTCACTTGTGAAGCACGCACTCTGCGTTTGAGTGGGCTACTTGTGTACAAATGACACAGCTTAAAAGATGATAAAACCGTGGCTTAAAATTTGGCTCCTGCCCACGTACGTGAACCAGCAAAAATGTTTGGTACCCTTTTCTTTGTGAAAATGCAAGGGAGCCATAGTACATTAGTTGTGCCATACTGCAGATCTTTCAGCAAGCTTTCAGATTCAGCTATGGGTCTGTAAAGTGACGGTTCTTTTTATGAAAAATTCCCGAAAAGAACAAAAGTAACTCAAGAAGCTTTCGAGAGAAAACTTGCTCTAAACCAGTAGGAATGTCTTTCTCCGGCAGACTGACATCCATTATAATCATCTTCTAAATCCAGAAGACAGGTTCTTTGTCAGCTAAATAATATCTTTTTTTCTATCATAGAAAGTGACAAAATGAAATCCTTTTCTTATAATTCTGTCTGTTATAAATTGATGCTCACAAATCTCACAGTACCAGTTCAGCAACTTCCATCCTCATCTCTCCAGAAATTTTCAACCTTAACAAGTTTCTCTCTTTTTTGGCGCACGTTCATGTGTATATGTTCTTGACTCAGCTTGCAACTAATCTGAACTAGTAAACCCTAAATAAAAATTTAATAGCCCTGATTCACCGCTGTGCTGCTCTCGTAGCTACACGGCGGAGCTTCCATCAGCTCTGCGGTGCTGGTGTAGCACTGAAGGAGCGCTGTCGGGTTCCTCTGCCTCACGGGCGCGTTTCCGTCGACCTGGCGAATGAACGGCGAGAAACAGTGCTTAAAATCCCGTGGGTAAGGAACTCGGGTGAGATTTCATTTTACGGGGTCTGTTCCACGCTTTTCGCTTAAGTATCTTCGTCCGTTCTCACAGACCAGCCCTTTACGCAGAGTAATTTCTGCACCCTGTTTGTAAAACTGTTTTCCTGTCATTCCTCCCCAAATCCCTTCCAATCATCTATGGTATTGACAGTAAATAGCCAGTTACGTTTGACTTGTCTGGTTTAAATAATTAAGGCAGTTCTTTTTAAACCTTCCAAGCAGTTTGTTTAAAGCCAGGAAGTGGTCTGAGATGTAACGCGTCGCACGTTTCTGCTAATGGAAATAAACAGACCAGTATGTTACTGGGATATCTTGTTTCTCGCAGCCCCTTCGTTTGTGTTTTGCCTACTGGTTTGCCTGTGCTGTGAAATCAGGTGGCAGAACTTTTCGAATGGGACAGCACGATTTGACTGCGACCTCCGAGTGTTAGCCAGAAGGACAGGGCGGTCCTAACAGTTAGGCAAGCTTTGGTAGAACACTGCTCTTGTTCCTGAAATTTCGAACGTGGGGATGTAGAGTTAGGGACGCAAGTAACCTGCCTCCGTTTTTAGCAGAAACTGATGGCACAGCTGCAAACTTTCTCCTGTTATTTTGTGTCAGATTTTTAGATAGCTCCGTCTGCAGCAAACAAATTAGGGGAAAAAAAAACCCTTCTTTTTTTTTTTTATTATAATAAATAAAGAAATAAGACTAGGCGCATAAGCAGAAATGTTGGGTTTGTGAAGTTTGGCAAAAGATTTCAGAATATTAGAATTGACATACTTATACTCGCTCTTTCCTTAATGCCGATGCCAATTTAAGGTAGCCTAAGGAACTTACTTGGAATTGTTCCTGTGATACACAGAACATTTAGACCTGGATGTGGTCAGTACAGCAGAGAGGTAATAAAGGGGAAGGACTTGGTGAATTCTGTTGTTGCTCTCTAGTTTCATCACAGTAGATAGCTTCAGCCTGGATACAGGACTAATATGTCATTGGTGTCTGATTTGATAAGATTAAAACAGGAGGAAAGTGTCAGAGATTACTTTGAACAAAGAGAGGCAAGAATTTAATAAAAAAAATCTGTCTGATTTTAACTTTTATTTAAATTTAATTTAATAGCTTTCATCAAAATGAATCTCTACTGGTATGGAGGAATGGTTTTGCTGAGAACAGAGCTGAATGTACGTTTGAAGGCATTATTGTATTTAGGATAAATGGTATTGCTGAAGGCGTTTCGTGAAGCGAATGTCGTTGAATATGTTGAAGAGGCACAGATCTCAGATTCACACTCCCTTACTAAATACTTAATGAAATTTTCTTGAACTGAAGCATATCAGCCTTCTTACCAAACATAATTCCTACTTTCAGAAGATTTTTCGAATTTAAAAAGTTTTAAAGTAAATGGAGTTGCAGCCTGATTTTGGCAGCCATCGATAACCAATAGTTTCAACCTCAAGATGTTGTCTTAAAAAATCAACTGGCAGATGAGCAGGATCAAATTTGTAAGCATCTGAACCACAGAACAGATCCAATTTAATAAATAATAGGACTAAGTTTCAAAACCAATAGGACTTAATTTCATAACTAGAAAGGAAATAATTGTAAAAATATGCATACAGTTTTTAAATTTTTTTTTCTTTTTTTTTCAAAGCTTTAATTTGGAGAGCAAAGGGAGTAACTGCACGTTACGTGTTGTAAATAACTACCTACAGGTATGGTTTAAACCATCCAATCATTCAAAATTTCAAAAGTAGAAATTGGCAGGTTTCTGACCGCGAACAGGCAAGAGGCCTGTTAAATTACTGTTTATATATATTTTATATTCTGCAAGACACCATAACCGTGGTTGCTAATGTCTTTCTGTTCTGTTTCTGAGGACCGTAATAATGCAGATATTTTTTACATCCTTTGGAAAGAGTGGAATATGTTTTTACTCCAAGCAAACTGTTCCCACGCTGCTGCATTATGTAATGAAAGTGGACGCCTGATAAAAAGGAGGGCTTAACGTGACCTTTATCTGAGTTCTTTTTCCCAGTCTTAGGTGTTTGCAGTGTATGAACTGAAAAGCCAAAAGGAGACCTATGAATAAACCAAGTCATAGAACCTTAGAGTTGAGAAGTGGAGCGCCTGTGGTCCAACTCGTGCTCAAAACAAGAGCAAATCTTTGACGCTAGATTAGGCTGCGGCCTCTTGAGTGTCTCTGGAGCGAAGATTCCTCAAACTCTTTGGCCCCACTGTTGCGGTACTTGACGACATTCATTGTGGAGACTTTTTTCCTTACATTTAGTCAGAATTTCCTGTGCTACTCCTTGTGCCTGTTACCTTGGCCTTTTCCTGTGCACCTCTGAGCAAAGTCTAGGTCTCTCCTCTCTGCGGTCCCGCAGTACGCAGGTGACGAGAGCAGTTACATCACTCTGTGCCTTCTCTTCTTGGGGCTAAGCAAACCCATCCCTCTCAGCTTCTCCTTTACGTCGCGCTCCAGAGCCCTGACCACACTGCCTTTCTAGCTTGGGAGAGCCCAGGAGCGCTTTACGTGACGACATTTCGCTGCGAGAGAGGCCATTTCACGCATCTCTTTTTATGGCTGTTCTTTCCCTTATAGGTAAATAGGTAAGGTAAAATAATCAAAAAAGTTCGTTAAATAACAGTACTGTAGAACATTTGTTTTGTTTATACCTTACATTGCTAGATAAGGTCAAAAAAGATTCTATAAGGATGAATCTGGTTTTGATGACTTTGTAACAGTTTCTATTGCTTCTTCTGAATTGCCTTATTCTCTTAGACTTGTGTCTGTTCTATCAAGTTCATACCTATAAATGAGCACGTTGGCAAAGGAGTAAGGAGGTATGAATAGCCTCTGAATGAATTCAGGCCAGTTATTAATAGTAGTATGAAACTCAGAAAAAGTGGAGTTCTACAAGAACATTCCGGTAGGACTAGCCAGGAGCAAGGAACCATTTGACTGGAGATGGAGTTAGAAGAGTTTAGGTAAGAGGTTAAGTGATGTGATTGTAAGCAGTAGTAGGGTGTCATAATTCACCCGAAAAGCGCCTTCCCGTCCTATACTCCTCTGCCTCTCTGTTTTTATTCTTTGAGAACAGTAGCATAGACTGTTAGGATGTTGTTCAGCTTTCTGATACCATCTGTTTTCCTTGGTGGGAGGGAGAAATGGGACTCATTCCAAGCTGTTCCAAATGTTTTTTTCCTCATTCAGGCTGAAATTCAGATGTTCATGTTCAGTTTCTAATGCGGTTCAGTGGCACTCAGAGTACTGTACTCTGGGCAGTCCTGATCCATATGTCACTTGACCCAACAAAGCTGTCATCACCTCTTTATAGACATAAAAAGGTCTGAGGCACTTGCTAAGGAATCAAAGGACAGTGGTTCATCAGTGAAGCTGTCATTGCATTCCTTTGCTGGAGTTACAAGTCGCTCTTTCTTGTGTATTGACTAAATGCTTTCCCCGAAGCTTTTGTTCAGCTTTTGTTCCAGTTCTGTACTACCTCTATCTGTTCTTACGTGTCTTCTCTGTAATCATCTTGACTACTGGGGTTTCTTCATGCATTTCCAGATTCTTTCATGTCCCACTCCAAATTCTCTTTATTTTCCCCTCTATTAAAATAATGGACAGTGTCCTGATCTTGTTCTCGGAGTCATCATCTTGGCTGTCTTCATTTTTAGATCAATGTATTTTTTTTTTCAGCAGGCGGAGGCAGCTGACAGGCTGAGCACAGCGATATTATTCTTTTTGTTCAGTTTGCAGTTATATGCCTTCAAATCGGTGAACCTCACCAGAGAAGCTGGCTCTGAAAGCCTAAAAAGTGCTCCTCAGTACGTTTTCCTGACTTTTGCGATGTCTTCTGCAGAATGGGAATAGTTTTCTGCAAGTCCCTCTCTTGCATGACAACACTGTAAATCTGTCAAAACCAATACAGCTGAGAGTTGGAAATATTGTATGTCACAAGGCCGTGGAGCAGTTACAGCTAAATGCTGTTCTTCATGCGCGTAGCCGCTCACGCCATAAGCACGAACAACTCTGGTGGTGGTGGCTTGTTCCCTCTTGTCTTCTGATGGCGGTTTCAAGATATCCTTGCTTACCAGTCAGTAGATGGAATTAAATACCTAAATTGTTACCAAAATTATTTAGTTTCTTTTAAATTAAGTCCTGATAGGGTGGGGTTTGCCTTTTTTAGGCTATGGAGGGATTGAATTTTTATTTTGCTGTTATAGAACTCAAAGAAAGAATGTGTATAATTAGACGTTAGCAGAATCAGCTCCAAGTTGTAAGATCTGACTACCTCTAGTAAATTAGTAAATGCATGATTTCTAATTTCTTTTCCGTATGTGTTTGGTAATCACCCAGAACTAAGGACTTCAGCATACGTAATTCAAGTGTACTTCAATGTACATAATTCAAGTGTATGGGGGTTTTTTTTGGTTTGTTTTTTGGATGTGGACATCCACATCTATACAGCAGCCCTTTCCGTTGCCTTCTCTGGGTCTCGCAAAGAGAATCCGTATAGATAGAGACTGAAAAGCGACAAAGCATCTTTCAACTGTTGAATTACAAATACGTTATAAATATTTCAATATAAGTCAGCATTAAAGTGTTTTGAGAGTCAGGCAATAGCAAGAGAAAGACGTCAAATGCAACAGAGCACTTGAGCAGCTGTTGCGGACCATGCGCTGCTATGCGGCTCGTGGAGAAATTTATCGATACATGATCTTCATATTTATCGGTAGAAATGTTGCTGGAGTAATTCAATTTGAAAGAAACTGGTGAAATCATAAACTAGATAATTTTGTAAAACCTTCAGGAAAATCCTTGATTCTTTTGCTTACACTGTGAGAATGACAAAATAGGGATTATTCAGTTTAATTATGGAAAAAGATGTATCAAATACTACGTTGATGCAGCTCAGAAAAACCAGTTAAACCTTTATAAAAACCATCTGCTTGAGTGTCGCGTTCTGAAGCAGATGAAATTGTGTTGTTGATGGCTCCTGTAAGAATTAACCTGAACATTTTAAAATGGGATAAGGAGTATATTTTAACACCTTTACAGGTATTGGTATGAATATTATGGTATAGCTGTGATTCTGTCAGATCTGGGTATATCTTTTCCGTTTTACTTGGCATTAGCTTAGTACCTACTTCAATGGAATTTTGGCTTTAGCTTGTAGTTGTCCGAATGACTATAATACTTTGTACCTAGTACGGAAAGCATGTCCATTAAAATACCATAGTTCTGCTAATTCAGTCAAGGAGAGGAAATTACATATTTCGGTTCTCTCTAGCCTACAACTACACGCCTCTAGGCCAAGCTCGCACTCCTTTTTAGGCTTCTTGTCACCAGAGCAGATTGTACAATGGAAGTTGTATGTCTATTTATAAGTTGCTGCCAAAAGGCTATCACTGTTTATATACAGCTAAGACTTAATTTAGCAGGTGGGTGGATGCTAAAATACTGCTTCGTTCTTTGTCCGCATTTTTTTAATCTTGTTTCAGGCTGTGAGAAATTACATTGGACATTCAGCATTCATTGTGCTTGCTCAGGGGAGGTGTCTTAGCCCGTGAAGAATGCCTGCTAAGCAATATGAGTGGAGACAAGGAACGACCTCATGTTTTGTAAGAGTGAACAGTTACGACCACCAGATTGAAGCATTCATGAGCAAGGGAAATACTGAAAAAAACCCAAAGAAAATCATTGTTGCTGAACGGAAAGAATGTGCCAAAGTGCTTGAATCTTCCAGAGTTGTTACATCCACACCTGCGACTTCTGATGATCTGATGAACCCCTCCATTAAGAATCAAGCCCTTGTATTTCTTGAGTGGAACAATTTGGTGCAGTTCTGGTTGATGATCCCAGTTTACAATGCAAGTGGTAAAATTCTCTTCAGAAAGTCATTGCTAAGATTGCATAATTGGGCATTAAAGTTCTGATTATACTTTACAAACTCCAGGACTTTGTTAAAAACCTGACATTCCAATGTACTGAATTTCAGTGTTTGACAGCTCAGCTGTGAGAATTTTTTTAGAGAACATTTGTACCATAAGAACAGCATGTTAATTGACTAAAAAAAACTGGGACAGATTAATCATGGGAGGGAACACGATACTTAAGAGAATGTAGTTCTAGAGCCCTCTGCTGATGAAACCCCTTAGAAATACAGTTCTTTTTTGAGTGCCCTTTTTTGCATGCCCTGGGTTATTCATCCCATCCATTCCAAACCCACCCTTGGGGTGGAATAAATCCGCACGCTAAGGTGGCTTTCTTGTGGTGCTGACCAAGAAGGAGCCCGAAGGACTGGCTTGCTCCAGACCCTGAGCTTCCACATGGCCAAAGGTGAGGTGAGGTGCATCTGCTTCGCGGTGTTAGCAGGGGTGTCTCCAGGCCTATCGTTAGCATGTGAATTTTGCGAGGATGGCAGTTCTCATTCAGCAGTGGCCGCGATGGTAATGGAAGTTACGTATGCTGCAAAAAATGATCAGAAAATGGCTGAGTACTATTGATTTATACATTGAAAGAGTAGAGAGACTGGACACGAGCTAGAAAATTAACCAGCAGAGAGTATACACTAACGGCTTACGCTTCTCCCGCCAACGTCGAAGCAGTGTTTTGCAGCCTGCCTTTCTTCTTGTGTTTTCAACGCTATTGATTAAACACGATCCCCTAACGGCACAGCACGCCTTATGGCCGGGACTGATGTTAGTGCCTCTATAGGAGGATGGAACAAACCAAGTAGACGTCTTTATTTTCCATGGTGCCGTTAAACATGTTTGTTGTTAGCCCTACTGCGTAGTAAACCTGACTTTTGAGATGTTCTGCTATCTAAAATGTTAGACTGACCGTTGTCGGCAGCATTTTGCGAGTGACTGATCTAAGCTGATGAGACTCCTTGGACTTTGATATGGAGTTTACATCCACAGACTGCGGAATTGATTGATTGATTTAAATTTGTTGTTAAAAAACAGGAGCCGGGTTTGTGTCAGGCAATCAAAGGTCTTGTTTCTTGTTCTTTGAGAACATTTGAAGTAAAGAGAGGTCTGCTAGGGCTTTTTTTCAGATTTATGAAGCCAAGGCCTTCTGGCACAATCATTTACTTGGTTGGTAAAGAGAGGAGCCACCCTAAAGCTGCCCTTAAATCTGCCGTTTTGTTGTACCGGTGGCAGTTACTCTTGGCCTTTCCGAAGGGGTATACCCAGAGCAAGGCCCAGCTAATGGACGATGGCAATTCTGCAGCTTTGCTGTGGGGCTGAAGCGCTGTGGGCACCGTGGGCACCATGGGCTGGTGGCACTGGTTCTGCAGCGGGTTGGTAACTGCAGTGCTGGCAGAGAAAGCCCCTCCCCCCCCGCCATCCACAAAGGGAGAAGATGATTTCGTTGCTGCCAGTGAGGCTGTTCTGAATCCGTCTCAAGATGATGGGGCAACTGACAGTGGCAAAACATGTTTAAACCACAAATGGAGAAAACTGCGAAATGCATTGAAGTCTAAAAAACTGGGCTACGGAAAGAAAGTGAGAATGTGCCACCCACAAATTTCCTTAGGGAAGTGAAATCAAGTTTTAAGAAACCATTTACCAGTACTACATTGTATGATGATAATGTTAACAGAAAGATCATTCTTGTGATCTCTGACAGGTGTGTAGACAGCCATAATGTTGGAAGTCTCCCTCTTCCACTTACGACTGGTGTCCTCTCCGAGTCTTCAGTATACTTTGTAGGTGTTTAATGAACTGATATTTCCCCATGAAAAACCTGTGAAGAGGTAGGCATGTTTGCCATGGCATAATTAACTTTTTCCAAGTGTCGTATACCATTTTTGCATTGATCTGCATCTTTTCTTCTCGTATGATGGTTCTTGTTAAGCCTGCCTTTAGAGTAGTTTCCCAGCATTGTCCCTTGCCACGGAATTTGAACCTTGCAAGATTTTAAGGTCAGATTTTATGGTCGGATAGAAAGAGAATGCTCTGTGCAGATCTTTCCTGTGAATTCATATAAAAGATTCATAGTCCTTCAATTATAAAGTATAGTCTTTACTGAAATGAAATGAACTTTTTTTCGTATAAATATATTCTAAACTCTGAAGGTGAAATACGCAACCCCCCTGATTCTGGAGGGTTTCAGTCAAGGGTGGCTGTGTGCTTAATACTTCGCAGCTCACGGCTGGTCATGGGACTAGTTGGTGTTGAGGGGAAAGGGCCAAATTCAGATTGTATTACCTGATTCTGGCTAAAAATACGCAAGACACAAACGTGGCAGCTGCTATATACATTGAAATACAGAGGAGATGTACTCAGGTATGCATGGGTAGTGAGGTATTTATAGAGATAAATGTCTGTTTAGATGTAAAACTGTATTCTCACATTCAAGCAGCCAGTTTTCCTGGATACTTGTGGGAATTAAGTTTTTAAGATTTCACTTGTGCTGACATTTTGGTATATAGATACAGGCTTTTGCATTTTGATAATCCGATTTATGAACACGCACGCAAGCATATTACAGCACGGATGCATAGCGTTAATGGGTACGGTGAAACAAATGGGGAGCACTGAAAAAAAGTTGCATCCGTAGCCAGGAAGGAGGATAGAATAACAGAAGAAAGAGGAACTGGTGGACAACAAAAGGTTTAACATTTTTCTTGGCAAAAATTAAGATCTTCTATAGATCGAAGGGAGAGTAAGCAGGGGGGGGAAGTTTTTAGTTGTGAGTGAAACAATGGTAAGAATTAAGTTATGTGTTTGTGCAATTCAGTTGGAGAATTTTATGTTTGTGTAGGAACTTGTAGAAGAGAGAATAATTACATCGTAAAGAAAGCCAGCCTGATTATTGGAAATAGTCGCGGTAGTGCGTAACTTAACAGCCAGATGCAGGGGGCAGGGGAGGCGAAGGAAGGAGGATGTGAGCCAGCAGAGGGGCCTGGAGGTGAGATCTGTGGTTGGGATGTGAAGGGCAATAGGGGATGTATGAAGGAGAGTGAATCAAGAACTGTATTAAGATCAGGAAGGAAGGAGAGGATGGGGCAGATGAGAAGTTATTGCTGGTAGACAATTGGAAGACCAAAAAAGGCTAAAAAAGATAGATGACTTGTAGGTTATACAAAATATAGGATGCCAGGAGATGTTGAGAGGAGAGAGAAGATAAACAACAGGTCAGAAAGTGAGCAGTACTTCTGACACTTGGGAAGTGGAAGAGTTGAACCAGGTGATGGTGGGGTGAAGTCAAAACACTTGCTGTACAAGGAGACTGTGGTGAAGACAACAGTCAGGGATCAAAAAAGGCTTTGGATGGACTATACCCAGCAATAATGTGGAGGGTGATAGGAGAAAAGGTGTCTGTTACAGGGCTGTTCCAAGAGAAACAGTTTGATAACAGGTCAAGAGGAGACGGCTGGGAGCATCACGGGTAGGAAGGTAGATGCCCAGAGCTGCCTGCCGGTGCTGTAGTGTGACACGGAGTGCGTGCTGAACTGGTCGCTGTAACAACTGCCAGGGAGTGTTGAAGTGAAGGGATGTACTGTTGTGGCACTGCCACGTCACTCAGGTTGTGGCTGGCCTGCCTGGGCCAGCGTTCGATGCAAGCAAAGAAGTCACAGACGAGGAGTGGAGTGGTGCACAAGTAGATTTCCTTCTGGTGTGGAACTAGGACGTAGTCTGCATCCTGAAGCGCGGACGCAGTCCTACAGGCTGGGGGCTAGACCGGACCGCATGGAAAATACAAGGAATAGGAGGAATATTCGCAGGAGTGGTGAGCTTAAGGGAGAGAAACTGTGTCAAGGTAGAGTTTGAGTGGTGGAGAAGGTTGGCAAAAAAACTCACGTGGAATCTGAACTGTATTTTTTTTAATGATTAAAAAAATTTCTATTTTTCAAAAAGGAAGAGGGTTTTGAAAAAGGTTTGTGACTGGATGTGAACATTCACCATAGTGAGCGAGCAACATGCATTTTCTAGACGGTTTGTTACATGTATTTCAAACATAACAGTGTTTTGGAAATAGAGATGTCTAAACAAATAGGTGTTACGACACCTTGAAAAGGAACTTAGTCTCCTTCTATTCTGGACTTCTAATATCTGCCCCAATGTGACCGTGCCAGCCACGTGCTGCGCAAGGTAGCAGGGATATGAAGGAGGAGAAAGGTCCCTTGTCCCGGCACGTCTCTGCCTGGGTTCTTGCAGAAGATCACCTTTCATTGCGAGTCATGGATGTCGCTTTTAATGAAAACTTTCTTTTCTAGCTGCAGTTTGTAGTTGCATATTATTATCTCTGGAACTTTCATTCTGCAACCTCAGCAAAATGCATACAGTTCTCCTGTAGTAAGCTCCTGCTAAGCTGATTAATATGTCAGGAATAACGCAGACGGATTGGGATGTAAACCGCTGCAAAGTAATTGGGTATTCTGTATGATCCTGTTCCTCTGTGAGGAAGAAACCCAGAATTAATGAAAGTTATATAGCTCATATTTAAATACCAATTTGTTTAGTTGATGTATTTAGCAGGTAAATTAAGTGTTCTGTACCGTTCCTTTGGATAGCAGTTCTAGCCATCATATGGGCAGCAAAACCCGTTACACCATAAAGCGAGAAATAAAGCATATTTCATAGCAAATTTCATAGCAGATAGTCTTTTAAACGAAAGGTTTACTTCAAGTAAAAGCTGAAACACATCAAAGATCTAAGTTTAAATGTAAATTTCGCCGTTTCAAGAAAGCACACTTTGCAAAGAAGGCTATTTCTCGTCTTAGTTTATTGGGATTCTCTCCTAATTAAATGTCTGCAGGGTGGGCCATCAAACTGATTGTAATTTCCAGCAATTAAGAGCATAATTATTAATTTTTAGAATGTGCTACTAATATGCAACAAATTACTGAAATTCTGTCAGTTCTTGTATGAAAAGAAACTGAACAAAACTGAAGTTTTCCTTAAGGTTATGCAAAAACTGCCTTTAGGGAGAATAGGATACAGATATTTTTAAAAAAAAAAAAAAAACGAAACCCAACAATTTTTTTTGACATCACAAAACTGTCTTTGTTCTTGGAGTCATCATCAGCTGTGATTAAGATCATCCAAAAAACCATTTACTCAGAAAATCTCACTTAAGAATTTCAAAGCAAGACCAATAGTAAACTTGAATTGAAATCAATTAATGTCTTCTCAGAAAAGGTAGAGATTGGGTCCTATGTTGTAGAGGGGGGTTGAAGGTCTGGTAATTCAAAACTGACTGATATTTTGTAGAAATAATTCTGTTTTAACTTTTACTTTGCTCTTTCTGGAAACTTCCCAAATCTCATGATGGTCAAGTCATAAGCGACATCCCAGATCTTGTAGCAAAGACAGAGAAACTTTATGCCATTAATATGCTCGGGAGACAAAAGGTAAAGTGGAAATATGATTATTCATGCATGGTTATTTTATTTTAGGATTAGCAAAATCTAAATATGAACTTGAATGCAGAATATTATAATGGAAATATAATGAAGAGAATTCAATTATCATGCATTAAATGGCATTTCTGGGTAAGATACGCTGGTTATCATGGTATTTCTGTGCAAGAAAACAATCCAGATAATATTTCACACTCCTCTTTTTGATAAGACAAATTCCCCTTTGGAAGCATGCCAATAATTCTGCTATTGTGACTTCGTCTTTAGAACCATAGTTTCTTAATCTTTTCAGGAAGATTAATGAAAACTATCACAAATGGCTTATACAAACTGAGTATATAAATTCCTAAATTTGACTTACCAATTAGAACATAAAAGTGACGTGCCTGACTCCTTCACCTGGCTCAAGTGTGACATTTCAGTGGAATATGCTTCTTGTTTCTAAAAAGGATATGTAAAACTGTAACTTAAAAAAAAATACACAGCGTCTTCCAATGGAGAAAGTGAGGTAAAAAGGAAAGAGATCTGGTCAAACTAAGCGGTGTGCTTTCTCTCTTTTAAAATACACAGATTGGAACCTTGCAAAAATGTTGACCTTAATTGGAAGGCACTGAAGTTTTACATTGTTTTTCTGAAACTGTGTTCTCCCTGGCCAGCCCCGATGAGGGTCAGATGTCTGCAGATGTGGAGCCTTTCTCTGAAATTCCACAAGCATGCTCCTTCCGAGCCTCGCTTGCAGCTATTTCCTCCTGGAAGACTTCTAACATTGCGCCTGGTTTTCCTTCCCTTCCTGCATAGGTCTGATCACTGATTTAGTAACACACAGAGACTAAATTGCCTTTTTTTCCCTTTTCTTGCTTTTTTCTTTCCCTATGTGGAAAGATCCTTTCAGTCCACAACTGTATTTAGTTCAGCAGAAGTGTTGGAAAAAGAATCACCCATAAAGTTTCCTTTGGTTTCTCTTTAGCAGCTCATAATAACTAAGAGCAAAGAAGGCTTTGAAGTCTCATCCTATATTCAGAAGAGTATATTAACGCAAAACCGGTGCCTGTTTTTGAGGGTGATGGGGAGGATGGCTGGCCAGCCAGGCCTTGGCTGTGGGTGACCTGACCAACCTGTTGACGCACATTCCCTGCGCTGCCGCCCGAGCACTCGCTTGTCTGTACGTATGGATGAAAACATACGTGGCTGGGACTCCACCACCGTGAAGTCCCATCCCATTCACCAGACATCTTTGAGGAGGGCCACAAAGATGATCAGAGGGCTGGAGCAG
>SAYO01030802.1:81787-91888 GCA_004023745.1 Recurvirostra avosetta | reverse complement strand
TTTTTTTTTTTTTTTTTTTTTTTTTTTTTGTCTGACACACAAGGAGATCTGCACCTGGGCGGAATTGTACATGTATAGAACACCGCAGAACATAAATAATAAGACACCATGTTAACAGAGAAGGACACGCTTTGAGAACCCAGGAAGAACGTAGGTCTCAAATGTATTGGCTTGCTCCTGAGAGGGCACGCTGCGGGTTACAGCTGCTGGTATGACAAGTAATATGTTGGGGGGAAAAAACTAAAAGACTATCTCATGTGCTAAAATGGATTCTACTGCCACAGCACCAAACGGAGTTGCTGTTATTACCTGAACAGTATGTGTTCTTGAACAAATAGATACTGCTGGTCCTAAAGCCTGTCAGTAGCAGTCCTTCACCATGACAGGGTATGTTCCAAGTTAGGAATGGAGTCAATTCAAAAGAAGATCAGCTTTTGCTATAAAGCAAAATGTTACCAATATGCACTAATGAAGGTGAGGCTGCTGCTCCCTTGCATTGAAGCTCCCCAGTCTTGGGGCTGTGGTTTACATGATGAGCTTACTTGACAACAAACACATTTAACTAGAGGTTGTTAACTGCAGTGCAACAGTACTCTGGTCCTTACCTTTTGTCTCTTTAAAATATCAATTAACTTTAACTGCTTTTTAAAGCCTGTCATTAGCTCTCCTTTTTGTTTCTGCAGTTTCTTGTTTTCTGTTTTTAATTCTTCAATTGTTTTGAGTTCTTGATTAGCTACATCCTACCATGGGAAAAAAAGAGAAATGTATGAGTGGTGCTTTAACCAATGTAACCTGGCATCACATACCAAAATAACAAACAGTAGCTACACACAACATTTCTGAAAAGAAATGGGATTAATCAAAATATTCCCACATCAAAACTTAAAGAAAAGAAAAACTCAAAGGCAACAGCCGTGGTTTGCTTGTGTGTGCATTAGGTGTGTATGTGTAGTTCTCCCTTTTTCTAAACACATCCAATTTTCACACAAATAGGGAAAATCAGAAAGGCTATAACTTTATTCTGTACATTTCTTCCTCCTGCCTAGTAGTGTAATCCAAGATAATTTATCAAGCCCTTTGCTGACTTGCTCTAAGCTAATTTTGCAACTGTCTGTAAGATACGCACCACTTCCAAAGCTGATCAAGCCTTTTGTCTCATTCTAGCATTACTGGGCGATTACAGGCTGGAACTTATTTTCCAAAGCCACCGTACCTTGTTACTTTGCTTCAGTTTATTCAGCTCCACTTTATACCTTTCTGCTTCTTCCAGGGCCCTGTTTAAGCGAACCTCTGTTGCACTCTGACTGGTTGCAGCCTGCTTTTGTACACGCTTCAGAGTCTCCAGTTCCTATTTAAGAAGCAAAAGATAAAACCAAACATTGTCATCAATAGTATTTTAACAAATCCCAAAGAGACAACACATTTACAGCAGGTCTCACCCTTGAAAACTGAAACGCCTGTGGACTTCTTTGGCCTTGAGATAGAACCTGTTTCAAAGACCATTAATTCCATCGTTAAAACATCCCCCCTCTTCTTTGAAATCTTGAAAAGGGATCTTTCTCATCTTTGTTTTAAACTTCTTTTAGAATAATTGTGGATCTGATCAAGTCAGACCACAGGACTGACTGAAAAACCTCGTATGCTCAGTCAGAAAAAAGAGAAAAAAATATGTCGGTATGTCCACTCTGTGGCAGGTTGTGGAACGGTGGCTAGTATTCCCAGCTGCTTCTTCCCACCTGTTCCTTTTACCCCTTCTCCCCAGAGATTGCTACATGCAATTACCAACAAAATGTTAAAACAGCCTACTGAAGACGGCCGAGGGTAGTAACTATTTCATCTAGCAGAAAATAGCTCATCAAGTGTTTATGGCAACAATCAAACCAGTTCCCTCTTATCTCTGATGATAGTATTTCATAGTGCTGTGAGCAGGGAAATGAGAAAAAGAGACCAAGATAAGGAACAGAATAGTGAGATTAAAGATCAGGGAATACAGATAAAAGACAAAGTAGAAGAAATAAACAATTCTGGCAGAAAAAGCCCATCTTGTCATTTGTGAAAAAGAAATAGACTTTTTTTTTTAAAGACTATCAAATTTTTACAGCACAGAAAGATTCTTCTAACCAAATCAGGGTAAAGAGAGGGCTTGTCAACCTTTTACCCTCAGACTGCCTTATTTCTGAGCAACTGTTCTATTTTCTCAATTCCACACCAGCTCTCGTGGTGGTTACTTCTAATTTCCACCTCACTTATCCAGGAAATACATACTAATTGATAAGAGTATGCAGAAAAGACATTAAGGTAAAGTTATGAGTGGAATGGGTATTTCTGGGAAGCTTTGAATTTCCTCCAAAATGGATGAGGAAAACAGGAGAGTAAGATGCATCTCATTAATCCCCCGAAATTTTGTTGGTGAATGTGCCCCCTCCAAGAGTTTACAAAAACAGATGTTGCTTCAGCATTTTTATTTTGTTGCTAACCTGTCCATCTGATTGATTAAAAGGAGATGGGTAAAAGCCTGGCCAGTAGGGCAGCACAGCCCCTCCCTGGAACACATGCACATGCATCATCAGGGAACACAAATTCATTTGCTGGAAACTGCCCCCCCATGTTTCCACAGAAAACAAGCTGCACAGCACACAGACCTCTTTGTCTTGTATCAAGATGATGGAACTGTGAATAGGGTCAGCTGAATCTTTCGTGATACATATTTTATTCTGCATTAATATGAAAAGCTTTGGAATATAGTCTTTCAAGCATTTAATGACCAAAAAAAAAGCCTGCATGCAATGCAAATAACGTATCAGCTAATGATATCATTTAATGAAATAATGCTAATAATTCTTTCAGGGCTTTTTGACATTTACTGTCATACATCATACCTTAGCAAGGATGTTCTTGCAAGTCATCCGGTGAGGGTATATTGTTAAATATATTAAACTCCAAGTTTTTCATCTTAAAAATGCCTGAAATAAGTATTTTATTTTGTAAGTAGGCAAGGTTTCTGACAGTTCTCAATAATTTAAGTAAAAGCTGGATTAATTTTTCTCATATAATGTTTCTCCAAGAGGAGAAAAAACTGCTATGTTTTAAAATGGCATCCCATTTTGATCTCTGGATTTTCTCCACTGTGCTGGCATGGCTGAGGCACTTGAATATCAGTAGGGGGTGTGACACCAGAGAGCTCGCCTATGAGTAACCCTCCCAGCAGGCTTTCTTCCCCCCCATTCACAGCCCCTTCATCGTTAGAAAACTCAGCAGCACCTGTCCACCTCCAAAAACATTTGAGAGATAATGTTTGCTTAACATCAAGCCCCTTTTCAAGGCAAATTATAAAATCCCTGCACAAAGGAATAAGAAGAACAACTTTGGTGTTTCCCTGACCTTTATCCAGCATTACAGCTACACTGAATTAACAAGTGAGAGAGAACACGGAGGAAGGAATGTTCCTGTAGACAGGTGGTGGAAAAGGACAGGAGCAGTGATATCATTTATTTATATCAACTAGATGGAAAAAAGAGGAGTGCTGGAAAAAAGAAGACAGAAGTTTTGGGGAGCATCGGAATTCAACTGCTGCCTGAGGCAGGTGAGTGTTCCAGCAGAAATGTTCACAGAGACCAAACACCAAAAGAATTAAATGTAAAAATAACGAATTAACTACCATGTTTCAGGTAAATTGGGAAAACTAGGTGAGAACCTTTGCCTAAGCGCATATAAAAGAGCAGCTGGGGGATTAATGAAATCGTGTAAATTGTTGAAAATCTAAGGAAGCTTGGGAAGGCATGTATTGCAACTTAAGTCTTGTATCATTTATGTCGCAAGAGAAATCACAACAAAAGCAATAAAAGTCAAAAAATCAGAGGTTACATTTGTGCTATCTCAGCTATACAGAAAATTTTCTCTAGACTGAGAGTATGAGTCTTAGGAGTTTAGCGGCACAGTAGTACAAATTCAGGCCCGTGTTCACAGGAAATTTTTTAAAACATATGTCTAGAATTAATCTACAACTACATTAATTATATACTGTTGAATAATAAATACTTCATACCTAAAGAATAAAACAGTTTTCAGATTTCAGTCCATAGGAGATTTAAGCAATTACTGAAAAATGATTTTTTAATTGCATACTTTTGGCGGTTAGTTCATTTTTTTATATCAGAAAAAAAATATGTAAAATAACTTCTGAATTAGCAGAGAACCATTCATTACATTTTCCTGCCTTTTTTGCCTTCTCAGGATTTTAAAGGACTACCACTATTTGTCATGATCATGTCTGGTCACTAGCCTTGAGAAAATCTAGAAAACGCAGCCTATTAGGAATAATGGAAGCAACTGAGAATGGTGGATCCAGAGCAAAGACAAGTGAGGAAAGTGACCGCATTTTGGATATCGTCGATGTAGAGCAGAAGTGAATGAACTTTTCATAACAACAGACATATCCTATATACCGGGATAAACATTCTGTGACTGTGTACAAGAACCAGCATAGACTGTCTAAGGAAATGATGGGAATTGCCATCACAGAAGGCTTTAAGTACAGGTTAAACTTATGTCCAGGATGGTTTGGATATAATCTGTCCTGTCTTGGTTTAAGACAATGGCCATTGTAAGTCTCTTAGCCCTATTTCCTGTGAGCCGATGAGCAGTATGAGTACTACTATTAAATATTTTTCCTGACGGAATCAACAATCAGGGTATTTATTTAAGGGAACTTAAAACCTCCAAATATCCGCACAAAAAGAACATACAAACTTAGAACATTTTTGTTTTAAAATGCCAGGACTACATAATGTGAAGATGAAAGTATGCCTATACAAATACATAGTATGATTTAATGGAAGCACAATGAGACTTTGTTAGGCTGACTTGTGTTCTGTTTTCCCCAAATTTTTAAGTGAAACATTCTCCTAGTTATATTACATGTATTACACGATACTGTATGTATTACATGATTTTGAAGTCAACCTCTCTGGCTCCGAGTAATTAAAGAAAAACACATGCTGCTTTTAGATTAAGTTCACAACAAAGCAAGCTGTGTATGCAGGCCATCTGCTACAACTAGGCACGTACGCAATTTTGCGTATGTGGCCTACAGCAGGAGCTGGGTTGATTTTGATCCATCCAAATTGGAGCGGCTGGTTTTCAAATAGTCCATTTTCAAGAACAAAGACACATCCTTTCCTCTACCTCCAGAAGATACTAATATAAGCTGCAGGGTTTTTTTTTTATAAAATGTTCACCAGGTTCTATAGTTTACAGTAAGACTCCTATAACCAGAAGTAATTTTTAACAATTCTAATTAAAACCAGAAAAATAAAATTTCCCTGTATTTTTCAAGATTCCTTTGTGAATTTGATAGCAGTTTCTGAAAAGGTTGGTTTGTCTCTTGCGAGTCTTTTACACAAGAGTTTAATTTTAAAATACAGAAATATATCATTGTAGAAGCAGAAGAAAAGCAATTAGCAAAATACATTGTTTCTTCCTTTAAAAAGGTGATTAGACCATTTAAAAATACAACTTCTAAAACTATTATGAGATACTGAAATGCTAACGGGATCATTGGATATGAATTTATCAAACTAGGGTACAGAGGGTGATTTGATGCATTTTTTTCCATTTTGTGAGAGAAATGAGACTAATATCTGCAATACCTTTTCTAGCGCTATGACCTCTTGTTGTAACCCTTCACTTCTTTTGTTTGCTTCTTGTGACAACATTTTGTACTTTTCAGTCTGAGAACGTTGCATACTGATTGTTCGTTGCAGTCTGGTGTTTTCTTCTTCCATATCTTTAAGCCGAGATTTTAAATTCTGATTTTCATCATCCTGACAGTAATTAACAGAAAAACCCAACTAAATTATTGCAAGGAAGCAGTAGGATAATGCAATAGCAATGTTTTGTAAATAAAATGTAGTAAAAACATATATATTGTAGACATGGAGATAACGTTTTTTAAAAATTATGTTATTTTTAAGTGTTTAGATCCTTTGTGATGGGTTTCACAACAATTTTAAGACAGGAAAGAACTAAGACAGACTAAGAAAACAAACCACCAATTTGCCAGGACAAGACTTCAAAAAACAGTAACACTTCAATTTTTTTAATATTCTATATTTTTAATATTCTGCAGTCTTTTACTTGGAACTGTCTTGTAGCAGTATGTAAAACATTTAATTTCCCATAGATATTTTGTAACATTTTTGTAAGAATAGCTAAATGCACGCATTAGGAAAAATTCTGGGAAAAAGAAGAGAATATAATTACTGATAAATCAATCCATTATGTTTTAGAAGATTATGTGGTTTTGACTTAAAAGCAAGCTCTAATGATCCAGGATAAATCAAGTATTCAAATTCAAGATTCTCTTAACATCAACTGAATCCTGTATTAGCTTCATGACCTACTGGCAATTACATCCCACATTAAGCATTATAATTTCAAGGCATTTTTCTTTTATAACCTTTTCCACATCATAAGTGAATATTAATGTAGGTTATTTCAGAGATACATTATGCCCTTCATTTCTTTAAGAAAAAGAAATCAAGGCACATACAGAAATGGAGTTTCTATGAAAACAAGTCTTTCTCTCCTGTCCTGTCAGCCCCTAGGAATACACGCTTCTCACCTGGGAAATATATGTGCTTTACCCTAAGTTTCAGGTGACCACACGCACCTCAGAAACTCCCACTTCTTTATATTTAAAACAGATTTACCGCTTCCTTATAATAATTGGCCTGTGAATTGGAGCAAAACTCAGAATCTATCTCAAGGTGTTGCCAATATGAAATTTTTGTGACCTTCTGAATGCCATAAAGTTATTTTCACATTAAAGAAACTAGTACCCAAAATGATACATTTACATACAGAGTGCTATGGAGGCAGGACAAGAATAGGTACGAGGTTGTCTTCTGTCATCTGCCATAGTAACTGAATTCTGTAGTATTTTTGGCATGGAGTGATGAAGTTCAATAGCTACTGACAAAATTATGTTTGATTTGAAAATGTCTTTAAAATCTAACGTAACAACTTTCTTCTGGTCACAGCTTAAAAGTATTGAAATGCAGCAGCATCTGTATTGATAAAAATTAAATAAAGTACAGATATAAAATATCAAAATCTAATTCCTTCTAAAGATTTTCTGCAGGTACCCATCTCAAAAAACTTACTTAATATCGTCCTGCTCCTTAACTCTAAATTAAAAGCTTGAGAGAAAACATATAGACATATAGATGGCTTGCCATATGTTTTGAATGCCATCCTCACATTTGGGACTGGGGAATAGGTGGAAAAAAGCATTCTGAAGTTAAGAGACCACAACTAAGAATAATCTAGTGGTGTAAAATGGAAAGTTAGTTCAAAAACCTTGCTTGATTACAAAAGCATGAAAAAGAGGTGATCCCTCTGGCAGACAGACACAAACTATTTACAGTTGGAGATGTTTGAGCATCACCTGAAAACATATTGCCACACAGTGCAGATCATAGTACACTCTAACAGTAAAGTATCCATGTTGTTTCACAGTGCCTTAACTTTAGTCTGATCTGCCCAAATATGTAGTTCCAAATACAGTCCTCCGCAGTGTAATCTTGAGAACAGTAAAAGACTAATTTCTGTTTTGATTACAATATTCCACTTAAAGTGGATCACAGATCAGCTGTTTCCACACTTTTTTTCCACCAAGGACACCCAAAGCACCTCACTAAATTTCTCAGGTTTTTTATTTCTCATTCTGCCCTAAACATCCCTCTCCTCCCATCACCCAGTTCTGGGCACCACTCGTCTTCACTCTGTACACCAAAATCTGTATCTGACTGCTACTGTTTCCTCCTCCCTTTTCTCAGGCTCTGGTAATGCTGTCCTTCCCAGCACTGATGGCTAGGGCACTCGGCAGCACCACGGTGTCCTACAGCCAGGGCATGTCCTCATTCCCAGTGGTACTTTCCTGCCTCAAATTCTTTTTCATTAAGTATATTTCGCAAGCTTTTAGCTCAAGATCACATTTATATGGAAATTACTATCCTTGACTCTAAATTCTTAGGAAATTTAAAAAAATAGACTCTTAGTTCTTAATACTTGAAAAGGAAAGGTTGAGGGAATTCTGTTGTGATTACTTGTTAAAGGAGAAGCTACTCCATTTCTACAGATAAGAAAAGTCAGCTCTTACCTTTTTCCTGTACTCACACACTACACTATCCAGCTCTTCCTGCATAACACGTAGCTTTGCCTTAAGAAATCTGATTTGAGCTTCTGTGAACATAAAAAGTTACATTTAATATCCACAAGTACTCATTATTCAATGCAGAAGAGAAGCAAGATGGATGTAAGATCTCACTTTCATCTTGTTTTTAAAAACACACCACATTGTTTGTAATTATTAAAGATAAACAGGCAAATAAAAACTCAAATTTCTACATAAATGTTGCCAATTTCTCAATCTTAGGTGAAGCTTTGTATAGATTTTTCCTTTTAATGACTGAACTCATAATTCTCAAAATTGAAATTTACTGGATACTTTTGTAGGATATGTCTACATTGCAATTAATCCGTAGCTCCAATTTGTGTAGTTACACCCAAAGTAGTTTTAAACTGCTCACAACAAGGAATTAAACATAGACTGCAAAACCCTCCCACACAGTAATCTATGCTTTTTCCAAGTACAGTGCTAACATTATTCAATTGATAATTTAAAATTAAATCAATTTAATCAGATGTTTTTTCAAAATGAAGTACTTTCTTGCTCTTGGACAGCTAAGAAATGTACTACTGTCATGAAAAAACAAACTGTATGTGAACAGAATTCCCTACTCCCCACCGTTTCCCCAGATCATTCACAAGGAACTCTCCCTGAACTTCCACAGGCACAAAGCATGGAAACAGTATGAGGATCACGTTGAGCAACCTAGGAATAACCGTCATTCACAGTAAGTACAAGGGGAAAAGAAAAAAGTGGAGGAGGAGCATCTGGAGCTGGACATGAAGGGATGGATGTGTACACGTGTTCATTTGCTGTAATAGGAATTCTTTTAATTTCACCCACCTTCCCTTATCAACTGTCAACTGTGGCTTAAGGTGAAACTCTGCAGAGGCCAATAATAAGTAGGATTTAGGAAAACACCATGAAAAAATAAGATACAGACTGACTTTTTTCCTCCTGTTACATCCTTGTGAGCTTCTGGTAACTACTGGCTATCCTGAGATACAGACCATTTTGAAGCCATCAAGTTTAATATTCTTTCATGTACTTCTATACTATTAAGTTGTTTGATTTTTTTCATGAAACATATTGTAGTTTGGCATTCACAATCCTGTGGCAATGAGTTGGCTAATTCAATCATGCATTATGTGAAAGAAAAACACTTTGTATAGCTTGCTTTAAATCCAATTTAATGTGGCATTTACTAGTGTTTGCATTACAAAAATACAGCTGTCCCTTTACCATGACCGTTTTCATTACAGAATCTTTCACATTGCCCTCAATTGTTTTGTTTTCAAATTGAAGATTCAAATTCGAGTTGTTCCATGCTTCTAATTGCTACTATATACTCTTGTCCTGGATCTAAGACACGAACACTTTCCTAGTTCTACATCCTGGTTTTGAGATGGGGTGTCTCATCCTCAAGATGGGGTAGCATCCATTACATAATAGCATCATGGTAACAGTACGATATTTTGTTTTCTGTTATCTTCTGAAGGATTTCTAACAATTAATTTGCCTTTTCCACTGTGAACAAGCAGTAAGTTTATGCTTTTGGGGACATCTTAATTAGTAATAACTAAACAAAGTCCAACTCAGAAGTAGGTGTAATTGGCGTTGTTTTTCCTATCAGCATTACTTTGCACTCTTTAATGCTGAATACAAACCTCCATTCTATCACCTCACTTGGTACGATGAGATTCTTCTACAACACTTCGATGTCAGTTTTAACTAAAATCATTGTTTCATATACAATTTTTTTTTACCAGCTATTGTTCCTTTTTCCCAGATTATTTTCCTGCATATTGAACAACGTAAGCTCCATGACAGATCACTCTAGGACTATATCACTACTTGGAAAAACTGGTTGTTTCTTTTTAACATGTTGTTTCCTCTTTTACTCAGTTATT
>SAYO01030802.1:7373-21779 GCA_004023745.1 Recurvirostra avosetta | reverse complement strand
AAAATACTGGCCAAAAAAAAAAAAAAAGAAATAAGAAAAAATACTTAATCACCTGTGAAGTGTGGTATTTCTTTTTTGCTCTTTTGGAAATCTTTGAAGATGGATATCCAATGTTTTTGATAAACTCAGAAATATTTTAAGTGGTTGATATCTGTGCAGAAACTGATTAAACTACATAATTACTGCACGCTCGACTGTAAACTGTAATCACACGTAACAAACAAGAAGCGCAAACTCTTTTGCTGACTCTCAGTGATTTCTATGTCGTTTTGAGCAGAATTTTAAGGACCTTCATAAACCAGCCGCAGCAGTACCGATGTGGTGGGGAGCACGTTCTCACTCACACTGAGGGTCCCAGTAGATACCCATACTCTCCAGGAATATATTCATTCTAAAGGGTCAGAGTATATACACATACACAAAGTGTATGACTTGTGCAACTCACGTGTTATATTTCCAAGACCACCTTAAATGTTAATGATGTCTATTCAATTAAAGAAAAGCTAAAACCTCATCATTGCATCACTCAGCACTGGAAAGCCATGCAGCAAATGGGTTTATGGGAATCACGTTTTTAAGAGTTTAAGGCATCTTGCAGCAAGAATCAGTTATTAAATTACGACCAAGACTAGGATAATTCAAGCATTGATTGACTCAAAGCCCAATCTTAACATAATCTCATTTTGTTTGCAATTTATACACAAAAACTATGGTTTTCTCAGATTTCATAGTTATTTGCTAATGAATCTGTGATTCTATAAGTGGTATGAATCACAGACAAATCTCAGTTTGTGCTATTTATTTTTGAGTAGATGAAGAGGTAACATGCAATTTTTTCCTCCCCTTTAAATAGATCTGAACAGTTGCTTTAATTACCTCTGGAAATTTGATTGTTCCAAATTCAGGCTTTATTTTTGGAAGTGTTTTTTAATACTGTCTTAAAAGTCACCGTGTGCCACCATGATCTTGCCGATAACTCCACTGACAAGAAGATTGCTGAGGGCAAAAGTAGATGGGTTCAGAGGTGGGACGTGGAGCTGGAGCTAGGGCAACAGAGCTGCGCAACCGTGTCCGTCACACAGGCGCAGCACCCAAGTCCTGGGTGAAACCAGACTTAAATCTCAGACCATTTCATCTTGGTTTCTTTGGAGTTTATCACTACCAGGCTGCAATGGGGAACGTCCAGCACACTACGCAAACTTCACGCATCTCCTCAACCTCCTTATGCATTTCTCAGTGCATGAGGACAATATTATGCACAAATTTTTCATATCCAAACCCACAAGGTCACAACACAATTGGTTGGGGAGCTGAGATATTCTGCTCATCTCGTCAATGCCATGATTTTTACACACACACACACAAACAAGACGAACTAGACCAGATCTGAGCTAGAACCGACTCCCTGAGATGCATAAAGCCCATCTTCCCTACACCACCGACGCTGCCGAGGATAAAAGGTGAACTGCCTCCCGCTGCAGCAGACTGCTATAAATACCGAGAGACAGTTTCATTATTCTAAGTCTTAATGCAAAAACACACTGAAATATTTCACATCACATAGTAAATGGTTTGAAGATTGCAGACAAAGTAGTCAGGCTATGAATAACTGACAAGAAAGTCTCCAGATAAGCATATGAAATTAATTACACCGTACCCAGAAATAAAATAAAAAACACCATCTCCAACATTAACAAAACAGCTGGTAATAAAAATAACATGTAAACATTTTAATGGACTTATTTTGGTAAAATTAAAATCAATGTTCATGGAGTGATAGCTATTAATTAATACTTACTGGGGAAAAGTCTGAGAAGCTTAAAATCCAGTACCTCGTGTGTCAGAAACCAAACTGCACAATGAGAAACAGCTGGAGCTCATAATTTATACCATTTTGAGGTCTTAAGGAAAAAGGCAGCCAAAAAAATGCCATGTACAGATCTTCGGGGCAAATTGATCTCATAAAAAAAGGATTAGTGCGTATGAGGGTAATCAAACGCTTCATGTTGGATTACAATTCCACTTAATAAATCAAGCTACTTCTAGTCATGAAAAGGTTTGTTTGATTCACCAATGCTATTCTAGTTCTATACTCATTTGATTAGTTACACTAAAAATAAATCCCACGCAGCAGAACCAAAAAAATACATGATTGGCCTTCTCAAATAAATGCCACCATGAGTCCTTGTAACAACCCGACTGCGTACGCTGCCACGCCAGCCCCACGTCTCCAGAGAGCTTGGGAAAATTCCATCTCGACCAAGCTGCTTCTCATTACACACACTAAAGTTTAAACCTTTTATAATGGCATCCACTTTGCTGGCCCAATCCTTGCTTTAACCTCCACCGCGCACCAGCTCGGAATGCACCCCGGCAGGGTAAGAGATGAGAGCAAGTACAACAGAACAAAAGATCTTCCAAATTTGGCTCAAGAGGATAACTACAGAGGGTTATCATCTTAAAACCATCAAGAAAGGATTAATTTTGTATCATTTTCTGTTTTCACTGCCTGATGTGGCGAGGTCGGATGAACGCGATAGCATACGCTCCGCTCATGCAATGCCATTTGAAGACTGCTGCGAGACTCGGTTTTGTATTCTGGTGAGGCTGCTGCCATCCTTGTCTGGAGAATGGATGACTGCTGTTGAGCGTGTTCCCCTCGCAGCATCAAGTCTGCTATTACTCCAATATAATTAGGGACCTCTATGTTCTCAGTGTAATTTTTCCTTACAAGAGATGTCAGCTACTCACTCTTATTTTTCTCAGGACAACATCTGTGGGTGACAACATGACTTTACAGTGAAAAGGACAGGAAAAAATGGTAACCCAGTTTCTTTTCGAAAAATAAAAATGAGTTTATGTTCTGACAACAGTCTGCACTCCTCTGAAAGCTGAACCCAGTCTTTGCTCTGAGTCACGGTAGTTCGCTATTTTATTTTGACCTTTTCATCATTATGCAGCTTGATTAGCTATCTGAGCCGGTTGCTTTCATGCGAGAACGAAATCAGCTACTTAAAAAGATAAAAGATGAAAATGATCAAAGTATTATTTCATATTCTTGGAAAAGTCGTGTTTTAGAAAAGAAGTGCCACCAGCCTGACATCACTGAGAAGTAAACACCGTTCAGTACAGCAGCGAAGGACAACCGCTCCTCTCCTCCAACATCTTCCCTCTGAAAAGCATTTTCAGAGGCATAATGCATCCGAGAGACAGCAAACTCTCAGCTGAATTACCTCTGAGCATCTGAGGGATGCAAGAGGGCTCAGCCATGCGAGAGCTTCAGCCAGTTTCAACAGAAACTCCAAGGCTGGAATAGGAGCAAGGAGCTGAATTCGCCACATACAAAAGTGGTGGTAATCACAGATGCAAATTTCAAGAGACGAAGCAAAGATCTGCTTGAGACAGATTCGCAGGCACGCTGAGTAAGCCCTTTCTGCATCCCTGTCCTTAGGAGTACCCACAACAGCTTCCGAGCCTAGAGGAATCAAAACATATGATTAAAATTACTCCCTCTGAACAGCTGCCTCCCTGCGCTCAGCTTCCAACGCCGCTGCAAGTCACCAGCGCAAATGCCGGGAGAGGACCAGGAGCCCTCCAAGCTCTCCACTGTAACAGGGGCAAAGACAAGTTCACTGTGCTGGCAAAAAGACCTCCCCGAAATAAAAACCTGACAAAAATGCATTGTTTACGAGAACAATTATTGGATACATACATATATACACACACCCCACAGGTGAGTTTTATCAATGTATTCATTTATTTCCCCCCACAAAAGCTAGCACAGATGTGGAACGAGATGTGCTATCCAAGCCTGCCAGCAGGACAACCAGAGGACATCAGCTAGAGATGCAGCCACTGGATATCGCCAGAGATGGCTCACAGCCGCCTACCGTAGGGCAGCCGAATGCAGAGACTGTCGTCAAAAAAGACCCTGCTAGATTTGCATTGGCTCACCATGAACCTTCCTGCGAATCTGGCACCAAAGCGTGAACGAGCAACTCGGGTCATCCAAACCCAGGTGAAAACAGCCTTGTCTACCAGCAAATCCAGTCGTCATTTACAACACGTAGCATTTGCCTATATATTAACTAAGCAGCCAGCAAACAAATAAAATCCAGTAAGAAGATACAACATCTTTAAACAATTACGCTATTTATACTTGACTTCAGTATCTCTAAGGCAGCAAGAGCAATATTGCAGCAGCAGTGTCCCATCACAAGAGCGTTTAGCGTGATGGAGTGACTCCATACAAGGCTCTCGCGCTTCAACTCCAAAATAATTGCATTATTAGGCTTGATTAGCTGGTGTTGGTGATCAGAGAACATTTTGCAAGTACCACTTGAATCTGGAAGATCCAGCGACTGAAGAGGCGAAGCAGGAGGGGGAACGTGCCAGGGCAGGAGCCGGTGCTGGGCATCGGCCGGTGCCGATGGGATGCTGTGGGTACCGGGAGTTGGCAGTGATGGTGCAGAGCAGGAGGGCAGTGCAGGGGGAACACACCCTTGTGCAGGAGAACAGAGACGTTCAAACTTCCCTGGGCAACTCTGCACAATTGGCTTTTTTTTGTTTGTTTGTTTTTGCATTCAGATTTTATTACACCAAGCCACAGGCCCAGATACATGCACTAAAAACTCCATGCATCTATTATCTCTATTTATTACATAAAACCACAATGATGCTTTAACAGTCCCTTTCACTGCGCTTCCATTAGCAAAATATTGGCATGACTTCCTCTCCCACTCCCCCAATGACAATTATAAAATATAGCCCCTAACTACTTCTGTTTTTTAAAAGTACATTTTCCTAATATTTAATTTATAAATCATTTCCCACATGTATTAGTAATAAATGTTTAAAGGCGGCAGACAGGAATACAACAGGAAAGCATAATGCTTGCTGTTTACTAGGAGGCCTCATTAAAAAGGCATCAAGAGCAAGGAAAATAAAAACAACCTTGTGAACCTTTGTAATTGGTCTCAAGAGGAACGTAACGCTGAGGACATCAATGCAGAAATGTCCCAGCCCATTCTAGTGCCAGAGATTGAAAAAAAATTCCAGTTCGCTATACCTTTTGCACGCCTCAGTTCTTACACTGATTTTTTTTTATAAATTAAAACACACAAACTTTTTATGGGTTTTTTTTATACTTCTAATGTCTCTATAGATCAGGTGTTCATATTCAAAATCACACTTCAAAATCACTACTCCTCCCCCCAAAACAAATGATTATATGGGCATAATAAGTAGGGGCCATTTTCCTTCAGCTCCACAAGTTCCGCTGTGGTTCCCTCCAGCACGCTGCCCGGTACACTCTGTTGTGTACTTTTATCATCTCTCCCAGCCATACTCGGTCTCTTTCTTTTAATAATTATACTGGCTAAGTTTGTTGGTTTGACTTGCTGTTTGTAGAATGCATTAGGCAGAGAATTGTTCTACGTTAGACATATTTTTAGCAAAAGAAAGGGTTAATCCACCTCCAAAATGAACAATTAATTTGACGAGCCTTCCCCCTTGCCAGCTAGCTCCCAGTTAGGCCCAGATGTCACTTGCAAAGCTTAATTTTTAAACCAAACGCAGCATACCATCTATTACCGAGCGGACTTCAAAATTCATATTTAAACCCAACAGGTCCCAGAGGCTCCTTTCAGACACTTCCGGGCTTCCCAGAAGACTCATGAAAGTTGATTAAACGAAAAATTGCATTTCATTTTCCTGTTTTGTTTGCATTTAAATGGGGAGAAACTTGAGGCTGGATAATAGCCATGTATTTTCTGATGTGCTTCCATTCCCAGCAATAAGCATTTCGTCATGTTTTCCGCCACCTGGAGTACATACTTCTATTTCTCCTAACACAGAACAAGACTTTCTCTGTGCAAAACCGCACCGCAGAAACCCGAGTAAGACTTTCCCAATAGGTTTTAATTTGTGAGATTCAAACGCCATCCAAGCACAATTATTTGTAACGTCTTCACTTGGAGATGCATTTTGATGCGTGATAATTTGCCTTGCAAAAATTAATGCTGTTTCAGCCATGTAAGTTTCTGGGTCGGTGTTTGCCGGCTGGCCGGTTTTCCCTCCTCCAAAGGCAGACAAACGGCCGGGATGCGGGCACCGGGTCCCCGAGGAGCCCTGCGTGGCTGCTCCGAGCGCAGGAAACAGCGCGGTGCGGAGCTGCCAGGGCTGGGATCTTCTAGGGATGCTCATTAGGAGCTCCCACTGAACACGAAGCCATATCCCGATCCCCTCCATGAAAAATGAGACCGTTTTAAAACACCTCTTAAGGCCAACATGTACGTGTATCGCATTTTGCAGTGAAGTAAACCTCGCTGAGCTGCTTTTTGGGGGAGCGATGCCTGCACACCAGCTCCCACGCAGCTTTACCAAAGCATTCCCTGCATCAGCCCTGCGTGCCGGAGGTGACCCCCCAGCGAGGGGAGCTGGTCCCGGGGTGTGCAGCGCCCACTCCCCCTCCTCCACCTCCTGGACGCAGTTACAAAACGCTTCAGATGCCAGATTTTACACCAAAGTTGCAGAAACATTACTCAGCCAAACAGTAGCTCTGATAAAGCTAAAATGCCACATGAAAAATCGCCAGCCTGTACTCAACCGCAACGTGCACCGACTAAACAAGTCTTTGCAGCGCTGCTGCTGAGCTCCTCCACGCCATGAGAAGAGCGCGGGCGCCGCTGCGGAGCCCCGCGTTCCGGGCAATACCCGAGATCTGGTGCTGACAGCATTTTTTCCAGCGAGCTGTGGCCAACAGCAACCAAGGCCAAGTTTCAAGGATCTGTAAGAAAGCTTTCAGGGCACATCCATCAAAGGCATGATTACCATCGCAGCCACCACTGCCCAGCTGGACTACAGAAAAACAGCAGGCATGGCAGCACCGACGTCTGTGCAACATGCGCCCGTACCCGGGGCCCCGGCAGCTCTCAGCCCCCAACGAAGACAACACCGTGGTGACTTTGCTTTGGTAGACATCAAGCCAGCTCTGCTAAAGCAAGCTTGGGTACAGCCATCTGCTGTGTGATGGCATCTTCAAACACGGGGTAGACAACCTCAGAGCTGGACCACCGACGTACGTGTGGAAGGCTGTATGTCACATTAGCCTTTTCCACCTCCTTACAGTTCTCAAGGGGATTCATTTTGGGAACAATAAGGCAAGAGAGATGGCAGGTGGCCGCCCGGCAGCCATGCGTGCCTGGCCCTAGAAAAGCCATGCAATGGCAGCAGCTCCAAGCCATGCACGGCACAGACCTTGCCGGTCACCAGCTCTCCTTTTCTCCATGGCGTTACAGCCCAGCAGCTGCCATGGGATGTGAGAGGTGTCTGAACATATCTTATGTTCACAGCTCTTCCAAGGAGGAGAGGGGAAAAAAAAAAAAAAAATCACACCCCTAAAAGCACTGATGAGGAAAAGCCATCCAAATTTGTTTTCATCCATTTAAAAGCCTATAAACTTTGGAGTTATTTATTGGCAGATCAGTCTGCTGCCAGCTAACGCTTTGCAAAGGGCTTGCCGACACACGCTTTGGTGCGCGTCCACCGGCTGCTCCTGCAGAGCCGCGCGCAGCCCCGAGCAGCCTTCAATTGCAGTTTAACCACCTTTCGGCACATTTCTGGTCGGTTTTGCCGCACCATTATTTTTTTTGTTGTGCGCACTGCAGCTTCCCAGATTAAGAAATCCATCTTTAAACTCCTCCCTATCTTTCTCCTTCCCCACCAAAGGACTTTTCCAATTTCTTGCATGAGAGACTCCAGTTCTGGCGAGTGCCCAGGCCATGGTGGGTGCCTGCGCCGGCTGTCCCGGGCTCGGGGTCCACCATGGATCCGAACCACCACAACACCAGCCCCACGCTGCCTCTGCTCCAGGCACCAGCTCCTCCTCTCCATCTCCCTGGGCTCTCTTGTCCCGTTTTGCATAAATCTATGCTAGTGCAGCCAAAAATGGACGTAGTGAAAATAGTTTAAATTAATCCAAAAAATAATTCTTAATGGTCTTTGTCACATTAACTCGGGTAATGTGCTGCATACAAGCACAGCTCACCTGGAAGGACTGTAATTAATGCACTTCCTCTCTCCACTGGCCAGAGATGGAGAAAGTGCGGTGATTACTTTCACGTGTTAAGCATCATCAGAGCATGATTGTGCAGTTAATAATGAAGGAAGACTTTCTATATCCCATACCAAATGAAACAACCGCTGCTGCTTCTCCTCCTCCTCTGCTTCCTCAAGTAACATCTTACCCGTGGCACAGAGGTGGATGGCGGCATCCCTGCACGGCCGCAGGAGTGACCCTGGGCTCCCCGCAAGCGGCACGATTCCCACCGCAGCCCCCGGTCCTGACCTTCCCGCATGTTTTAAGAAATAGCTCTAAAAATATACTAATGATCCCGAATAGGAAATGGGGGTAGGAAAGCTGCAATAGTTCAGCACCTCACGTGAGCCCTGTCCTCACAAATGCTTCTCTAGACCAAGTTATTAAATCTGCTGAGATATATATGATATATGATATATATGATATATATATATACACGCTGATATATTTAGCTTAATAGAAACATGTAAGAGATATGGCTATTAATAATTTCCCATAGGAAATTTGTGTTTTGCATATATAGCCTACCCAAAATTCAGGTAAGATCTACAACAAAAAGAAGTAAGAAAGTCAAAGAAAGATTCCCAACTTTATTTCACAGTATCACCTACCAAAATTCTTCACCTTTGCCATTAAAAAAGAACGGGGGTCGGAACTTATATACTTCACCTGAATCTGTGTAGGCTAATTACTTTTCTGCAACCAGTGTTGCACGCGCTCTTTGGCGCTGCAGAACTGCTCTTTCCTAACCCTGCCCGGACTGTCTGCGTCAACAGATGGGAGCAAAGCAGCTTCTGTAAATCAGAAAACGAGTGACAGCAACTAGATTATTTCACAGTCCTGTGAAACAATCTCAGGTAAAATTCACATTAGAATGTCATTAGGATTTCTCCCTGAAATATTGCTTTGCATAAATTTTGTAATATAACGGTTATTAAAAACCTCAATACAGAAAGAGACCTAATCAGTTTCTTAATACCCTCTCCTAATTTGTTTGTAAGTTAAATCATATTTTTAAAAATAGATTATGATATATTGCAAGACAGACTCCTTATTTTAATAACTTATGGAGAACAGTATCCCTAAAATACTAAAAATGTTGAAATAAAAATTCAGAATTAGAAAAGTAAGTGCTGAAGTATTTCAATTTTCCATTACATGCACTTAAATTTTGCAAGATGTGATTCAATTAATCAGCTACTGCACTCAACTTTGAAACTGCCAAAGACAGATCATATCGGAGAAGGACAAAGTCTTGGTATAGTCCTAAAGGTTCTTTTTAAACACAAAAGTCATTTAAGACAAGAAAGAAAAATATCCCTTTTTTTGGGGGGGGGGGGGCAGACCATTTAAATCCGAGGACAGCACAGGGGTCCCCTAGTACTGCTATCACTACGGCTTCAAGAAAATTAGCACCAGACTTATGTAGTACTGCAGTATTAAACTAGAGAGCTACGTTATTTAGGAAGGAAAATTTTACTTACAATACCAGATGCCTTTGTATTTGGTAAATGCTACCTTTCATCCATTTTAGCTTAATTTCAAGCCTCCATGGATTTCTTCTTTTCTTCTAACCAATACAAGCAGCTAAAGCCTTTCCTTTTCAAGCGAGCTCTTTGAGCTGCCGGTCTCCCTCGCAGTGATGCTTCACAAATGGAACAGCTTCAACATCTCCACCAGTCCAAACCCCTGAGAAATCCATGTGTATTCATTTCTTTGAAATTATTTCAGAGGCAGGAGAGGGGGGGGAATAAAAAAAAATAATAAAAAAAAAAGAAAGCGCTTCCTTACTTTGTGTTATATTTCAGAAAGTTTAAATGGTCTAATATCCTATTCCTTTTCAACGTACCACAAAGTGCTAAATGGTAAGAATTACATTACTGCCACTGCTTAGATGCTGGCTGATAAGGTGAGCCTTTTGCATTTATACTGACTTCTGAAAAAGCTGTTGCTATACTGGTCTAATAATTAATAATTCATGGAGCCAAATTACAGCTCTAGAAGGATACAGCCATTTTTACTAGTTCTTTCACATTCCTCTGATTTATGTATGACCAAGTAGGAAACTGAGCAAAGGAAAAAAATTAAAACTTAACACTTCAGGTTTAAAATTAAATTGCTATTCCATACTCAGAAAGGATGGATGAAACCGGATATCACAATGCTTCTTTTGAGACAAGCACATGTACAAAATTTCTGAATATCCATTAATTTTACTATATAAAAATAGCTTTTGCAGCTACTAAAATTCTAGATATTTAAAACTGGAAATATTTATTACTAATGGGACTTTTAGTGTCATGGGAGTGCAACACAACGCATTAATATTTGTAACGTCTTCACAATAGTCCTTCTTTCATGTTGTCCTTGATGAATGGACTAATTTTTCTGCCCCCTGTATCTATCCTCTCGTTGTTAAAGACACTTTTTTATTGATCCATGTGCAGAACAAGATCCACCTAAAGACAAGGATCAGTAAAGGAATCAATTTTGTTATTTTATTTCTTCCAGAAAAAAAGATGATTCATAAAGTGATCTCTTTCTCAATCTACCAAGCATACCTTAGCTGACATTTGCAAAAGTGCCTAAAAGTGTTCTAGAGGGTAAGGACACAGACCATGATAAACATAAACAAAACAAAAGAGAGCAGTCATCAAAAGATACAGGCATATACTGGGGCTTTCAGAAATTCTTAGTGCAATTCAGCTTTTTATTGACTTTTTGTTTTCTAACATTTCATGCTGAGACACCAGCACTGACAAAATGCTGTCACAGACCTCGGGAGAACACGGAGACCTTTTTTAGTAGAGGTACAGGCTCACGTTGAAAGCACCCAACGCAGCATCTGCTTAGAATAGCCACGATAAGCTCAGTCAAATCAGTATTTCAGCATTGCAAACCAGGAAATTTTGAAGCTTTTTTTTTTTTTAAGCTTGTATTATTATTACGAATTAAGAGATGAATTATGGTCATTTAATGGTTTGAGAATCTACTACCTCTTTACAGCTACTACAGACTCTACAAACGCACAGAACTCCATTAAAAAAAATGGTCCTAAAGGTCGGTATACCCTTTCCTGCCCTCTGCTTCACTGTTTTCTCCTCCTCGGCACACTTAGCCTCTGGTTATTTGCTGGTTTATCTCAGATGCAGACACACAACACAACCACTTCACGCTGGTGCTGCGATGCTCGCTCTTGTTACGACACACAAGCTCACGTCAGACTCTGACAAAGCTGAAGCTGCCTTCTTCATTGTGGCCAAGCTACTGAAAGCCTGCAAGAAACCTCTGTTTTTAATACAGAGTTTAAGGCCAGATAACAGCCATTAAAGTTTCTGATTAGCACATGTTTTAGAGCTGCAAAATATGCTTGAACAATCATACATCTTCAATCGAAACAACATTTCTTGGAAGTCTCCTCGTGTAAGGGATTCAATTGAAGAACAGCATTTGGCAGCGCTATGAGAAAACTTCGAATTTGTAAAAAACTGTCTCATTGCTCATATTGATGGGGGCTGGTGAATTCCTGGCTATTTGCTCAGCCTTCAGTTTGCATATCGCAAATAAAAATCTCAGTAAACCTAATTAATGCAGCTAGACTGTTTAATCTTTTTAAGAACAAACTGAAAAAAATGGTGCCAAGAAGAAAAAAACTTCTTGCTTTGGTTTTTGGGAAAATGTGTAAGGGCAAAATTTTCCTAATTGTTGAAATAATTAGGTCTTAAATTGAGGTTTAGCTTCCTAAGAGCCTAAGTCACTTTGAAAACTGTTAGTTCCATATCACACACGATAATCTAGCAGTTTTACACTACCACTATCTATTTATATCTTACTTATTTTGAATTCAAATATATAATGATATGAAGTTATTTAAGCAGCAAATACAGAATTTTGGAGCTGCCCATCATGTTTATCCACGTTGCACAGAAGTATTTACATCCACAAGTATGCTTAAACGCAAACGGCAGCAAAAGAAGCTAAAAGGTATTGCTACAGCTTGTTCTGCTGGCAAACAAACTGATCCAAAGTGCCCCAAAACTAATCCTTTGCCAACCTTTTGGAAAACAACTGTGAGTATCTACCAGAAACAACTGCTGGATGTGTGAACTCCAACATTAATTTCCCCGATTTTACACAAAGATGAGAGCATGAAAACGCTGTTGTGAGTATCTGTGGACCTTCTCCAAGGTTGGCTAATTACTGCTCTTAGACTGGTTAATATTTTTACATTTGTCCTGGAGAATACTTTCTGCTCCCCCAATGGATGGTAAAATATTGCAACAGGTTGCGGAGTCCTTGAAGATGCTCAAAACTCGAAAAGTCTCCAAGTAACTTGATCTAACTGGACCTGCTTAGGAAAGGAGGGTTCAGTAGATGACCTCCAGATTCGCTCCAACCCCCGTTATTCTATGATTCTAACAGCAAAATAGACATAAAAGACCCCGCGCATCAGAGGCTGGAACTGGGAATGACCAGAAGAAAGAGGGGATGGATGTACAGAGGAATGCTTCTCTCTTTAAAAAACCCCACAAAACACAGATGTATTGTTGAGCAGTTCATTCAAAGAACTTGAGTTATTTTTTAAGTCTATTATTTTGATATAAAATTGTTTGATTTGTTACTAATTCTAACAGGAGTCAATGATGTTCAGCGCAGGGAAATATTCAGCACCCTGGGGCACTTTCCTGAACTTGAACTAAGCTTTTAAATTAAATCCTGACACAGTGTTTGGCCAATAATGAGTGATCTGATCATGCTGGAAAGCAACTACAGAGAGGTGGTGGGTTAGCGTAAATTTACCACAATTCAGTTTTGAAATCAGTTCACTTTACGTTAATTCCCGAGGAATCTGAAACCTTGTTTTTGTCTCCTGGAAAGGCTCAAAGTGCAATATAATTGGAGAGCCATCGTGGCTAATAGAGAAAAATGGCAGGAGATACCTCAGAGAGGTATCACATCTTTTTGTAAAGCAGAAACATCACAGAAAAACCTCTTAGGAGAAATAGCAACCTTATCCTCACACAATCTAATTCAAGGTGAATTTAGATACAGAATTTTATCAAAGACTATTTCTTTTCAGTAACAATTTTGTTTATTCCTTGTTGGTTTTTTTTCCCCCTACAGATTTAATAACATCCACTCCTCAACGTGAGCTGTATCTAGCATGTGCAGAGGGCAGCCTTGCTTCTCAGTTCACACGTACCGATAATTAGAAGCTTTGCAACTGTACTTAGCTCCACTTACTGTGATGAAAGATGCAGATGTCTGTTTTAAGAGGCTCTGATAAGCATTCAATTTGATCAGCCTGTACAAATACCCTGCAACTTGTACTGTGCAAAATTTCTTAACCCGCTATTCACATAAAAGTACACACTCCCGGCATTTAGACTTCTAAAGCTGAGATTTCTAGGCCAGACAGAAGACCTGTGTGTACACCATAAACATTTCAGTAGCTAAGACCACATTTTCCAAAGCCATTTGGGGCCCCAGCGAGCTTCCAAGAAGCTCTCGAGCAGCCCAGCAGTTGCTGACAGTACCCTACATTGTGCTGAAGCACCTCTGAATATCTCTGCTGTTATCTATCTATATATTCACATTGATCCTAAAAGCCAGCAGTAGAAATGAATTAGGCTCTCAGCATGAAAAAGTACATCCTAAATATACATATACAATGTATGTAAGCTAGTTATCCAAAATAAGCTAGTTAGTTTAAAGGTATTGCCATCAACCATACCACCGTTACAACTGCAGCTTAAAATGCTCTTAAAAACATCTAGAAATAGAGATTTGTAGTTTCTGGAAGTGTTACGACATATTTCTGATTATTTTAATATGAATGATTATTTAAGCTTCCTTACATTATTGAAAATCCTACACTAACAACAGAATTGTCTTTTGTATTGGCTAAATACATCAGCACAGTAAACAAGGGCAATAATACTCGTTTTCAGCTAGAAGGTGAAACCAAAGTCAAAATGGAGAACACAGAAAATAATCACAGACTTACATTTTTAAACACAGCTAGGATTCCCAAAGCCAATTAAACACAGTTTTTGTCTTTTCCCTCAGTTTTATACTGCTGCTGTAGCTTTCTAGCTACAAAACCACCATCATGCAGAAAACACTGGGAGAAGACAGAAGGAAACCCATACGGCCCATTAAGCTCTACACACACTGCGAGTTTATACAAGTGCACAACAGGAAAAATTCACACATCTATTCATAACACTGGGAAAATCATTTCTTCCCCCCCACAAAGCTGAAGGACTGAGTCCATACAGGACCAGGCGAGCAGGCATGGGGGTGCA
>SAYO01030797.1:62949-82431 GCA_004023745.1 Recurvirostra avosetta | reverse complement strand
TTTTTTTTTTATTTCAAGTGTCGTATATACTGAGAAAGCAATTTTTTTGTTTGATCACGGTGTTTTGTTAGGCAGTTTGAGATAACTTTTTTGTTGTATAAATTACACAGTTAAGGGATCAAGCTCAAATCTTGGGTAGACCCAGAGCTTGCATTGATTTCAGCAGAAGTACATGACAGAGTGCTGAATTTTACTGTACAGAATATCTGAAGTAAAAAAACTCCTTTCTTGCCTGACACTTGGTTTTCGAATTTGTTACTTTGGAGTAGCAGAATGTAGTGCTTTTGCCAATGTTTTCATTGATGTATTTGAATTAGGGTTGTATATCTGAAGCCGAGAATTGTTCAGGGACTCGCTATGTGCCTACTGAAAGAAAATTTAGCTTGTTGACTTGAATGGGAATAAAACGGACAAGAGAACTCTTACTTTACATTCGCATATGAGTCCCAATGTTTTCAGTAGGTATGTGCAGGAAGGTAAGCGCATCATGTTCGCTTGTATGATTCATTTTGTTATAATTGAATAGGTATTATTCTTTGTAGTGTTTTGTTGGTGGTGGGTTTGGGTTGGTTGTTTTTAACTTCTCACCTAATATTATCGTGGTTTAAGGGCTCAGCTTTAACATGTTTGTCACTCCACTGCAGAGAGAGTTGCCAACTGGATGTCATGCATGTAAAACTAGAACAAGAGCCTTTAAATAGCAAGACCATCAATTTAGTAACAGTTTAGTGTGATGAATGGTAGAATACGCAGCAGTAGTGCAAATCTGAATGATTATAGCATGCATCATTTGATACTAATATTGATAAGGTACAAAGCAGAATAGCAAATAAACACATTCAGCTTTGAAGTACCTAAACTGGTTTGAGATGGAAAAGCTGTTTTCTATTACGCAGTTTATGCTTTAAAAAAAAAGGAGGGGGGGGGTAAGTTATTTGCAAGCATTTATTTTGTTTTTTGGATCTCAAAATTCCATTATGTAGCACGATGCTTTCTAGTATCTGCTTTCTTAGTATCTGGAAAGGCAGATGTTGCTGCAGCAGGAGCAATTACACTGATTTGCAGCCTGTGAGGAAAAAAAATTTAAAATTCTGTTCTGTCTTTCTGCCTCTGCCTGAAAAGATCAGTCATTTAACTGTTTTGGACTTGTTGACGGGGAAGTTAAGCGTGTTCAACAAAGGGAGTAAAGTTAATGTACGAATTAAGAAATTTCTGTTTCCAGAATAAAATGAGTAAATTTGCCTAACAGACTACATTAAAGAATTCCCGTGCTTGGCTCTACCTCACAGTTGTCCACAAATTCTTGCCAAAAGTCAGGGACTTTTCCTAGGTTTTGTTTGTTGTTAGTTGCTTAACCAAATCACTCTGTCCTGTGGGATGTTGAGTCAAAAGGCAGAAGAGGCAGTGGAGACTAAGAGCCCTGTAGGCTTTTGTAGAAGAGGCTTTCTGAGTTGTAGCTTTTTAAAAGGTGCATGGCATATAAAATCACTGAGAATTTTGCTATCGAAGTTCTCTTTCAGTTTGCTTCTTATCCTGTGTAGACCACAGCAAAGTGTGATTGATGGGACCCAAGATTCAGCCTATGATAGGGAATGGGTTCTTGATTTAAGCTGACGTTTTAAAGAGTTTATTTTTAGTTTTCAGATATAAAGTGGTTTCTACTTTAGAGGTTATTTGAGACTCCCAGCAAACAAAACATGCAAGTGAAAGTTAGTAATTGAAGAGCTGATTTGTACTAAAGCATCTTTAGCAGAATAAGGCCAGAAGAGATACAGAGTATGTGTACCCTATATGTATGTGTGCTACCGTATAGTGAGTGAGCCATGATATTCAAGAAAGGCGAGGGTCTTTAACGTCTCTGGAAGGTGACAGGATTTTTTTATCTCACTGTGGAGCTCAGGCACAATAATTCTTTTTTGGCTTTTTTCAGACTCTTCCCTTAACAGTACGGAACCAACTTGACTTGTGATTTTGAGCAACATTTTAAAGAGCTAGTATGGTAATAATTTTCATGTTGAAAGTCAGATTCGAGCTCCTGTGTCGTAAGACTCCTGATTTGTGACCAGCTAGAATTACAGTAAGTGGTTCTGTATGTTCTTTGTTTGTGCCTTTTCTCCTCTTAGCCCTTCCTTGCTTAGTGATCTGTTGCATGTAACCTCACTCCTAACCTGTTTGGGGCAGGAGCAGCCTTTCATAACTTGTCTCAGTGGGGCTCGAATCCCTGTTCGCAGCTCTAAGAGGCTAGTGTAGTAGAAGGTAACAGTCTGACCCTGGTTTAAGGTCAAGGGTAGCTGCCCAGAATATGTAGTATTTTTAAGAGGTGGACCTCTAGCATAAAAAAAAATAAAATTGTTTCATGTTTTCTTTGTGATTCCATATCATAACCAGTTTCATTTTGTTTCATTCAGCTAGATAGTGAGACCTTCTGTATGTTTATAGCAATTCTGACCTATGGACACATCTGCATGTGCTAACAGGAACTCGTTTTTGACACAAACTCACCTTTCGGGTATAAGCAACTGGCTTAAGTTACAGGGAGATTGTGATCTCCCTTATATATCATTAGATAAACACCTTCAGACTTACCTTGTCAATTACTGCAGTATAATAAAGCCATTTAGACCATCTTTTCTAAAAGAATTGAATATGTGATGCTGGGCTCAAATAGCAATGAGTGCTAGAAAGAGTGACAACTGCATGTAATATCTTTTACGTGCATGAATTTGTTTAGGATGATACCTGTCTTCATAATCCTGTCTGTGCAAATTTGGTACTTCTGGATGTGCCAGAGGTTCAGGCAGATTTTGAATGCTTCAATGAAAAGTTACTAATAGCTGCAGTGTGCAGAGCCTGCTCGCTAGTTTTGCCCACTGTCATGCGCACAGCTAACATAGCACTATCCAAACTGATGTCTATATGCCCACACCACTTTGTCAAACAAGCTATGACACTGCTAGTCTTGATTACACTGCTTTTTTAAATCATTCAAACGTTGTAATTCATACATTACTAGAATTGTTCTGCTGCTCGTTTGTCCACAGATCATGTTTCATTAAAAGTGCTGATGAGCACCCAGGACTCTGAAGACAGCAGTTTTATGCAAGATAAGAATGTTCCTTAAAGAAGCTGATGGTGGATAGAACTGCAGAGTTCCTGGCAGACACTGACAGCATAAGGTCGCACCATAGTCTAGTCTGAAATTGTAAGTCTTAAGGAGGACTAGATGTCCTTGACTTTACTAGAAGTTATTGCACTGAAGAAACTTAATAGGGGGCTAGAGTCTGCTTTCAGGACCTGTGTAGATGCATTTGTTTCTGTTCAGTTACACTAACATGATGATGGAGCAACGAGGTTTTCTCTACATGTGAGTATGAATTGAATCCCTCTACATTAGAGGAAGTAATTTTATTTACCCTAGTGAACCTGAGATTGACGCCCATCATTTCTGAACTACTGTGTTTCTAGTACTTCTAGGAAATCTAGGAAATGGATTGTATAAGCTTTACAGCCTGACTAAAACTACTGGTTCCAGAGGAGTCTCCATTTCAAAAGCTGTGTGTTCCAAAGATGTTGGTTCATTTGCAGAGGCTGGTTGGAACCTGCAGTTGGCAAAGGTCATGAAATCATTGTTGTCATGAAATCTGCAAAATATTTCACGTGAATGATGTCCATACCCTTGCAAAGTCTTTTTTTATCACTGAGGCTTTTTGCAGTATAGGGTCCTGTCATTAGGGAACAGGTTACAGGTCAAGAGGCTTGGACATTAACACTGCGTATTGTGCCTGAAATACATTACACAGTTGTAACTCCAATATTAAGTACAAAAGTAACACTATACTCGGCAGATATAAGATTGATAACTGCTCCTGGGGGGAAAAAAAAAAAAATCAGTATTAGTGGATATTTTAGCGGACAAGTCCAGTGGACTTAGATTTTTCCATTTCAAGAAGTGAAAGAATCGTATCTCTGGCTTCTGTTTCCTTTCACCTTCACTACACAGTTCTTGTAAGAAACAGTAATGCAGAAAGCAATCTTGCAAAGTATGTTTCTATTTATAAGTAGGCAGTGATCAAATCCTGTCATTCATTCCTATGTGACCCTGAGAGATGCAGGGGATGGATGTATTTCATTGGGAAATTGAAGGATAATTTACATATGGAAATTTGATAACATTGGTGTACCAGGCATATTTTCAACACGTGCGCACCTCTTACAGAAGCAGACTTTGAATGTAGAAATGTATATGTCTAAATATTCAAAATGGCTATTCTGGTAGGTACCCCTGTGTAGATAGACTCTTAGATGTAAATTGCTATTGCAGAAGTTGGTGAAATCACATCTAAACCAAAAGGAGAATAAAACAACAAAAGGAGCCCAATAACAATGCAAATAGAAGTGTAACAAAAGCACAAAGATCTTCAAAGTACACGTGCTTTGGTAAAGTTATGTATTTTCATCCGTAAACCCAATATGAGAAGTTAAGGTTAAATGCCCTCTTAGATATCCGCTCCCCTGCTTGTTCCTTATCTGTATAGTAAGCAGAATACTTTCTGTGTAGAATAATGCTTTCTATTTACAGTTGTTTATTCAGGTCATGATCGTCTTGTATTACTAGTGCAGCAGAGTAGTGACTCTGACATTTGTTACTCCTTGAAATGCATGTTCACTGAAATCAGAATTATACCTAGAAAACACAATCTCCCTAGATCCTGTGAGTTCTCTGTGTGTCTGGAGATGTATACCCTTTACTTAAATGGAAGGGGTACAGGTAAAGATAACTTGCATTATGTGTCATTATGAATTAGATACTGAAAATTGGTGTAAGAATACGACCAATCTCTAAACTTAAGTCAGTAAAGTATAAAATAATTTGAAATAAATGGCAAAGGAGCAGACATGGGACAGTGGGGGCTGTTGATCCATGCAAAGCAACAAACAAGATGCGCTTGAAGGAAATTGTCCTTAAAAAAAAAAAATTATTTGTAGGAATTTTGGTAAAAATCAGTAAGTATTTTAGATTTTCTTTGTAATACGCAAAGTGTAAGTTTTTCATGTCAAGCTCCTAAGTATTTCACAGTGGAGTATTTGCACTGTGGGACCATATCAGCCTATGAAATCATTGCAAATGGGAGTCAAAAGAAGTATTACAACAAATTCAGTGTTGGCCTGTGTGTTAAAACATATTCTAAAATTGTGACTGAACTTAAATTGAAAATCCTTTAGAAAAGAACATTTTAATTGAGGAGACATAATTTGGAATGTTTTGATTACCTTCAGTTATTTCATCTAGACTTCCTTTTGGATCATTTTTTTCCATAACCTGTCTATAAGTTTCTGACTTTCTTAGACGCAGAAACTTGAAACTTTCACGTCCTTAAAGACTCAATCAAAGCTTACAGGACCATTTATATTTAATATTAAGTTTGCATACCTTCTTTCATTATTGAAATTACAGCATACTACTTCTGTTACCATTTAATCTATAGTTTAATTCTCTGCTGATTTCACCTCTTAGTGAGAGTGGCTTAGATGAATTTAGATGATGAATTCATTTGGATGAATGTATACATCATTTGTATCTTATTTTTTCCCTAATTCCGCACCCAAGAAAGTAGTCATCCTTGTGGTTTCTACCCTGAGAGACAAACATTTCCTTTTTCCTTGCAGGTAGTTGCTACTCCCCTTCAGTGGGAGAAGATACTCTGTTTGTAACACCAGTGATATCATGAGCTTCTAATGGTATCTTAGAGTTTGTTAGGAAATACAAATGCTGGCATTTTGTAAAGACGCAGAGAGCTTTTTCAGATGTCGTTGAATGACCAAAACTACTGGAAAACACTCAGAATTTTGCATGGTGAGGGTATTTGTTCTGAACCATATCTCTTGGGTGCTATAAATAATAACTATTTTCATAATAGATGACTTGCAGTCTGTAAAAGCAGGTCATTCCAATTACTACCTTCCTTCTCTTCCTGCTGCTTCAATGGCAGGAGATTTTTAGCAACCAACAGCATTGCAGACTTTTTTTAGGTGGAGGTGAATACTTTATGGATGTGAGATAAAAGGAGGGCTCCATTGGAGTATAACAAGCTTTGGATCCTTTTGGAAGGCAGGATTCAAAAAGCTGAGGTGGGCTAAACCAACAGTAACTAGCCTTTTTTTGTTGTTGTTGGGAGGTGACAGGCCGATACTAACCTAATTTCAGTCTTAAAGAAGGGTTGTTTTTTTGTAGCCCCATTCCTGCCTCCCACCAGCTTGCCAGGATCACAGCTTTATTTCACATATGTAGAATGACTATTGTAAGTGAAAGGTAAGGGAATGGAAGGGGAGGAGTTGAAAAGTTTCTTCTTTGGTTGAGAAAAGTACAGGGGAGCAGAACAGTCCATTGAACCTGCTCACTGTTCCCAGCTGGTCTTTGAAAATTGGCTTGTCACAAGCAGTCCGTGGGTTGTAGGTTGACAGTTGTCATGTGCAGCTGTGGTGACAACACACGAGCACCAGAAGCTTTTCCACACAGCCACTCTGGAGACCTGTTCTTACAATTCTGCTGTTGAGTAGCTACCTACTCAAGAGGCAGGCAGATGGATCTCCCTGAATGCATTCCCTGTGTTTCTCAATCAGTAATGAAATTTTGCAGCTCATACTGGTGTCTCGGACTTGACCAAAATTTGGGCTATTTAAAATACAGGTATATATTTCCATAAAATAATAAGGAAGGCAGACTGTTGCAGGCCTGTTAACGGCAGTGAGAGTCCTTATGGGCTTGAGGTTTCATTTTTCTCCACTCTTGCAAGATTTAGGTCATACTGTTTAGGTCAGGACACTTAGAAGCAAGCTAGGCATCTTGATTCAGCCTCTTTAAGAGACAGAGATGTTATTTGAAGCACTCCCTTGGGTATATGATAGCACTTTCGAATTTACTGTCAGTTCACTGAATTACACTTGCCTGGGGTTTTTTTTTTTTTTTTTGGGGGGGGGTGGTTGTTTGTTTTTAATACAGGTAAATACAATATGCTTAATTTTTTTTTTTCTAGCATCGTCCAGAGATTCCAAGAAAGGGAATCCATTTTATTAATCAGGGAGTACAATTTTTTCTGATGGTTCTGCAGAGCCTGTTTTAAAAACAGAGGCTTGCTGTTTCCTTCCTGTACATTGACTTGTTGAGTATGGCTAGATTTGTTTATTTTCTTTTCCAGAACATCTTCCATTTGGTACTCCAACAGCATCTGTTCCCTCATTTTCAGTCTCAGTAACAGTGCATATTACCAGCCTGGGGCTTGTCTGTAGCTGTCTCCTTTAGGAGCAGAGCCTCCCTTGCCAGTACAGATCACTGCCACCATTCCATTACACTGACTGAAGCATTTGCTCCTTAAGTTTGAGAATAGCAAGCCAGAGAGGTGGAATAATAACTAATTGGCTTGTTTCAGTCCTCTTCTAAACATGGAAATCGGAGCCCGCAAACATTCATAAGATGAAACATTGGCACAGACACGCTCATTTCTGTGAAACTACAGATGTGACTACTTTGTTATGAAACTGCTGGGAGCTTTGTGAATTATCCTAACATATCCTATGACTAAAACGCTTGTAATGGCTACTTTATTCTGCTGGTGATTGCTTCTGCACTTCAGGGCCCATTTAGAATGGCCACATAATTAAAATAGTTAACATTTTCTTTTAAATTAGAGGGGGGACTTCTCACATACTTACATGATGCCTAACTTGCACCAAAATACATGAGGAGTTGAGTGCCCAAATGCTATGTGTATTTTAGCCTGTTATTTACTGTCTTAAACCATGTTTTCAGACCTTTAAGTGTTCTGTTCTTTGTGATAAATTACTGCAAGCATGTGTAACGTTCTCCATGCTATGTACATTTTATAATATCTCAGGTTTCTTAATTATGTATTTTTTCCCTGAAGTAGGCACTACCGTTTGTTCTTAACTTTTATCTCTTTTGAGCTTCAAGCATCATGTACAACAGTGTATGTCCTGAATTTTTTAGGAAAAAAACATTGTCTCTGTTCCTTTGAATTTCGTATGCACTCTTTGGCACCCTAACCCCTCAAACTCATGATTGGAAACACTGTAGATCTTGCTCCTGAGTATAGTTTTTGGCCATTTGCCGCAGTTCTGCATGTTGCCAGTGGGCAGGAAATCACAAATGGAGACTCAGTGCTCTGAAGTTTTGTAGTGATACTAGATAATGAGAGAACCAGCAATTAAGCAACAATATGTTTTATCTGCAGTGTATTCTGTGCAGCTCAGAACATCAGTTTTCAGTCTGTTATACTTGAGTGGATTAGATTACATTATATTAGCTTGCATTAGATTAAATTGAGAACTGTTGCTTTGTTAGTCCTGGGCATGACTTTAATGTTACATAAAGGTTTTCTTACCACAAAAATTTTGCCAGTGGTAAGATGCTGATCCAGGCATGGTGCTGTTTCCTGTATTTGGACAGAGGAGACTGTTACGTGGGTACCCAGGATTTAGAAGGATTCTTTTCTGCGTGGCAAGCTTGCTTAAAAGTCAGGTCCTGCTAACGCTGTCTTTGGCTTTACTGTGTTCTGTCACAGCCTACTGGCATTTATCTGGTGGCCGGGGATTTGTAAAGCTGTGCCTATGAGATTGCTGATTGCACTGGGAAGAGAAGGCAGCCCAAAGCTAGCTGGAATAGTGCTTGCTGTCATCTGGAAATTTGCTTTATTAAGGCATCTTGCTTACTCCCTTGGTTGTTGATACTGAGCAGAAGTAGAAATGGAGAGCAGATCTCAGCTGATTTACTGTCATTGAACCCGGATGTTTATTCCAGTTTGGAATATAGAGTTTTTTATCTGTGTCTACAAGCTTTTCTTCCTTCATTTTTTCAGCCAATACTAATCTCTGCTGCTCTGTGCATGGCTCTCATCCTTTACATCTCGGTCTGTCACCTCTCCAGCCCAAGCATCATCTCCTCCAGCTATGTATTCTCTCTCTTCTCTCACAAAGAACTGAGTAACCTGCCAGAAAGGCTTCAAACCAAGGAAGTGCAAACTGCCCTCTTTGTCCACTACATCCTCTCAGATTAGCAGCTTCTCTTTGATGTTGTCCAAGTATGAAAGAAGCAGCTTTTCCCTGGAAGCCTACATTCATAACGTTTGAAGACACAGCATGCAGCAGGTTGCCTGTAAATCCAGTGAACAGCTTAGCTGGGAGAAGTCTCTGTTTAGTGTAAAATTAGTGGCAACTGAATGCTTCAGTAGAAACAAGTAGCTGAGGCAAAAAAAATATGAGCAATAACGAGAAGGAAGTTCAAAACCTCTGGAGAGCTAATTACCTGTGTCAGCTAAAGCAAATCAAAAGGGTTCAATATGTGATGACCTGAAGATGAACACACCCCAGATAATTAAAGATGATATATAAGTAGCTAGAACTAGGGAGGTTATATAGAAATTACTGCATGCAGCTGCTTCAAATATTTTTGTAAGGTTGTTTTTTTTCCCCCCCTAATATTTAGCAGTGTTGCTTGAAGACAGTAGCTGATGTGCCATCTAACATGAATTTTGGGGAAAAAAATATTCTATTTTTATGGCTTTTGAATTGAGGAAATACTGTGAGGTAGGTTAGGTTATGATATTGCGGTTCTTCACATGCTGATAACAGTCTTCTAGACCCTTAAATACCAATAACAGTAGTGGTAACTTTTAGATGTTATTTAGATTAGGACAAAAAGCTTTCTGAGGAGTGTTTGTGGCTAACTTTGCTTTTGTGACATTCAGTGTCCTTGGGATCAGGTTTATTACAGGCTATTAACCTGGAATGTTATTAGGTGATAACAGACTGGCTGCTGACATGAGCTCATGGCCACCACTACAGTATACATAAAAGAATCATTTGCTTCTAGGTTTTGTTCCTCTTTTGCAAATGATTGCTATGGACATCATGCGCTCTGATTCTGAGAACACAGCAGGTATTTGAAAATACCATCTTCAAACCAGTAGTGGTCTTGGAAAATGCCACACTAATCCATCCAGCTATTTCTTGGCCATTTCCTGAAATATTGAACTGAAGCATTATGTCTGCCTGCTCATGATTGCCAACTTTCTTCTTCGGTTGCTGCATGATTTTAGGAGCTGATGCTTCATAAGTTACCAGAGCTAGAGGTGAGCAGAAATCTGAGATCCTGCGAACATGTCAGGCTAGATAAAGCCTTGCTTGCTATTCATAGTGATTTGCATGATATTGGTCCTTTGTCCTAGAGAAGCATTTTTTTCGTGTTGTTCAAGAACTGGTCTCAGACCTTAGATTAGTGTATGTTTTAAAGATGCTGTGCTGTGCTAATCTCTTACTGCATCATTTTGGACTTGTTAATTCATGATAATTCTGAATACTTAAGCCATTTTGTTTGAGGATTTCTAAATCTTTTTCTGGCAGACTATTTCTCAGTGACACTGGTTGAGGTGGAGAGCGTTTTTGGGGTAGCAAAGGGATTAGAAGGCAAAAGAAGCTGTTCCTGTTCTGTCTTTTGTGTGCAGTGATGCCATGAAAAGCAAGGACTAGAAATGGTGAGAGAGTGATTGTTCCTGTCGCTCTCTGCAACCGCCAGGCATTCACATTTGAGGAATATGATGCAGAAGCAGAGCCCCATCTGCTGATGTTCCCCTTTGCTTGAGATAGTTCCTTAAAGAAGGGGCCTTACGTAAATGGCTTTGGTGACCTGTGTTTCTGTGTATATGCCGTATCATGTCTGTGGGTGTGTTGTTAACTGCTGCACAGAAAGGAAAAGCGAGAAATCAAGTCAGTGCTAGAGCTGGAGAAACTACGCGCTCACTTTAGTTGTATGCAGGTCATTATTTCCAAGCAAGGTTTAGCATCTTCCCAAAACTTGGACCAAGGTAACTTAAGAAGTTACCCCAAAATGAAGCTTAATTACTCTTTGTGTTGAACTTGACGGCAGAAATCCCCCAAATGGTGGAAGGCACAAGACTACATGGTGATAGCTTGCAGGTTGTGAAATTTCAAGGCCTGTCCACACAAGCATAGGTATTTTTTTCTGTCCGAAAGGATCCTGGTACTCTGTTGGGTGGCAAAAGCTGCTATTCTGTTTTGACTTAAAGTAGTGTCTAGGGAGAGGAAAGCAGTATTGGCAGCAGCTTCCTTTGGGCTTTATGTCTGTATACTCCCTAGAGAGGGCATTAACTTTTAAGGCTTTGGCAGGAATATGTTAAATGGATACAGCAGTGATACACTGATAGTTTGAGGTGCTGCATTCATCCTTTTGGGATAAGTTCTGCTCTATTCAGTAATGTGTAGCACCCCAAGATCAATGGTGCAATTTAACCCGAGAAGGCAGCTATTTAGCAAACAGGAAGATGCCATTTGGTACAATGGCAGAAACAGGAAAGCTGTTCTCTTTCTACAGCATTGTCTGCTCTCTGATTGAATCCTTCTTAAGATCAACTTCCCATGCTAATACATTTAGCCTGTTTATAGAAAGGGAGGAATTGTGCAAGAAGGTCAGGCTTACCATGGTTTATGCTGGGGAGCCAACACTGTGCGAAAGGCAAGGTTTTGAGTTACACTATGATTTCTAATCAGTAATTGCTAGTCAGGATGTGCGTCTTGACTGTTGACTTACAGGGTCTTAATGTGAGTGGATAAGCTTTTCAAACCTGCATGCATTAAGGGTGGTCACGTTTCATGTAGTTGTATGTATGGCCTTTTTGTGACTTGTAGTTTCCAGGTACTTAATGTAATTAAATAAAGTTAAGACAATACTGTCTTAATGTGGGAAGTCTTAAATCAGACAGGGTGGAAAGCTCCTGAATCTTGACCTAGGACCTGAGTTACTATACCCAGCTTCATCTCTTAAGAAAAGTTTTAACAGACTGCCACTGCCTTTTGAGCTACAGCGCTAGACTCTAGAAGAAACAGAGTGGTTTTTCTATGGGTGGGTGCTTTGAAGGGGTAGTAATCAATGCTGAGCTGGCAGACCCCAAGCAGGGGAGGCTGTGGCATGGCCCTGGGGCCCCAATAATGTTTTGCTGCCACCTAGACACATGGCCCCAATGCATGGGGCAGTATGAAAGGGGGATCCTCCCATGTCCCACTGCCAGTTGGCTGAGCTTCACAAGTGGGACAGACCTGGCTGCAGCCAAGCCCTGAGGCACTCTGAAGGCTGTTCTTGGGCACATGTCCACCTCTGTGAGGGTAACAGAAATATCGAAGGGTACAGAGTGGGGTATCCCGGGATACTTAGGGGCACCAGCGCTTGGACCTCAGGAGGTGACCCTGCTGTAGCAGGGGGGTTGGACTAGATGATCTCCAGAAGTCCCTTCCAACCCTGACCATTCTGTGATCCTGTGATAATTAGGGATCAATGTTTTTTTGTTTCAGTAAAGAAAAGAGACTATGATTAATTGCATGAAGGATGCTCAGCTGGACTCTGGCAAGCTGAGGGACAGGCACTGCTCTACCAGCCCAGACTGAAGAGTTAATCCTGGTTCCCCTGTCTTCTCTAATCATTTTGAGGATCAAGGTGTCAAACTCTTCCCCTCTTGGAGGAGATGTTCCACTTTTTAATCAAACTTTGGGCAGAAGAGAGAGGCAGGCTGATCCTCTGGGCTGGTTAGGGCATTCACCTGCAAAGCAGCGCATACGCGCTCCAGTGCCTACAAAGTATTTCATGGCCAGTTTGACAGCAGAAGAGCTATAGTTCACCACTTTTTGTAGGGTGAGCTAATGTAGCTGGTCACAGTGCTGTGTCTCGGTGAGGATACTGAACCAAGGTTATTAATTCTGGTTTCATTTGTCCGGGGGGGATCTGGGCAGCCACAGCAAGACCTGTTACTTACATAGGTAGAGTATGTTCCTCAAAAGGATTGTGTTCTGCACAGTCCATAAATATAGGGCAAGCTATGTTATTCATATTGTACCTTGTAACAAAAACTGTGCTGTATTTTGGGGCCAATACAGTTGCTGCTGCTTGTTTTCAGTGCAACTAAGAACACTAAAAATAGAAACCGGTCAAAGAACCAAAATTCAACAGCAGCCTGCGTCATTGCTGTATATCTTCAAACCATAGCAATATGAGATGATAAATAAAAAAGAGAGAGAAAACCTCCGGGCCATAAAAACAGAGAAAAGGAGTAAGTTTCTAAGGGGAAAAAAAAATCCCTCTCAAATGTTGCAATTTTCAATGAAAAACAACATAACATTAAGATTAGCATTTTATTCATCCAAGACACAGAGAAATACCCCAAGTAAGTAAAGAAAAAATATTGTGGCCAACAAAGTCTTCCCTCTAAAGAAGTATACAGAATTGTTTAGAGCCTTGTACCGTCTTACATCTTGTGGACCAAAGATCCACGACCCCAAAACTAGCATCAAACGCACAGTTTCTTTGAAGGTCTTGCCCACATTTTAGAACGCTGTTCAGTCACATCTAGGGTGGTGATGATCCCATATATCCTCTCATAAGCAGTTTCAGTAGAGAATTATCCTTATTATCAAAATCACACTCTGTTTCTAGCACGGCTTTGTCTGAATTTCCTGTTCCACTTCTTTGATCACATTCTGTCTTTGCTAATTTCAACACCATTCCCCCTGTCTCAGAGGCCACCCACCTACAGAGCTGGTAAACTAATGTCACCTTCAAGATCAGTCTGTCCAGGGCACAATGTCAGGTCTAGAGCTATTTCTGTAGTTCTTTTCCAAGTTTTCCAATCTCAGTTTTCAGGATGGCCACCAGAACTGAACATGTTATTCCAGCGATGACCTTGCTAATACCACCTCTCCTCAGTTCCTAACCAACAGCACCTGGTCTGTGATACCCAAGGGTCACACCTGTGTCTCCACACGCACCTTGCTGGAGTATCTATCCCCACACATGGAGCTGCCTGTTCCTGCCCTAAGGCCACCCTGTCCCCCTTCTACCTCTCCAAGGTGGCTACCCAGCCTCTGGGCAAGTGATGGTGAACTGGGCAGAGAAACCAAGGAGACAGGATAAAGACTGTAGAAGGTAAGACCCCAGATTTTGGTAGCAATGTAGGCTTCAATGAGCTTACAAAATCATGTTTTCAGAGCATTTCAGTGCTTCCCCACAAACCCATGTCTCTTCTCTGAAGAGAGGCAGAACCCATGCACCAGCAGGTACTCAGTGCTATGCAGACCACTTAAATCTGGTGAGGAGGACAGCATTCAGGCAGTGGGAACGTGCTAGCTAGCGAGCAGAGCAAGCAGAGCTGCCTCTTGAAATAAGGTCCCCAGTGACTTAGGATGAGTAACACTGGTATAGAGCAATTCCCTGGAGAGCTGCTGAGCAAGACTTTGGATGGGTCTGAAAGGAAGCATGGGCTACATGGACTATCCAAATCTTGATTCCCAGTCTGGCTTTCTTGTTCCTCAATGGAAAAATAATTAATATTTTTTCTGCAGGTGTTCAGTGATACTTGCACTCTGGGACAATGAGTGTGAATGTCCACTCCCTCTTCCACCCTTGCTGTTCATCACACTCAGGCAGTCAGCAGGGTGGCTGCCCCCGCCAGCACAAAATGATTTTTTTCTCCCTTTTTATGCTAACCTAACTCTTAAAATAATAAGCACTTATTAATTTGCCAAATATTTATTTAACAATGAGGGGGCAAGCGGGGAGTTGTTTTCACTTGCAGTCATGACTGTCTCTCTGGACACTATCCACAGTGCCGTAAGTAGAATCCTTATTGCCTCTACCCCTGCATGGAAACGGGAAGCCTTGCTGCACAGGGGCAACTCTCTCTTTGTTCTGTAATATGAATGCTAAATTTAAATGTCATTAAAATTACATCACGGAGCGTGAAGCTTTCTAAACAAAGCTGGTTAGTTTGCATCCCAGAAGAAGCTGTTGCTGCAAGAAAGTGTTTACTTATTCACCTTCTTTTTAATAGCATTATGCACTTAACTCTTCAGAAAAGAGTTTTAGGAAAGATAAAGACCCTGATCACGGGTCCCAATTTATTATTCTTCGTTTTTCTTCTGCATTTCACATATACATCAAGGAGGTGCCCTTTTTTGTGTTAAAGCTGAGGAGAGCAGATTTGTGCCCCTTCAGGCAATTTAAATACAAAACACAAGCAGTTGTGTTTGGAAAGGTTTATCAAGTCCTGTAAATCAAAATTTCTTCTCAATTCCTACTGCTATTGCTGGGCTGCTACATGATAACAAAAAATCTTTTGTGGCTAGAAATAGATCAATGAAATGTCCATTGTCCAGGCTGAAACAAACGCAAAAGCAGAATTAGTGGTAAAAAATAACTGGAAATCAGTAACATGTTAAAAAGCTTTCCTGGGTGAACTAGACAAATGCAAAAACATCAAGACCTTTCACTCCACTCTCTCCTCAAGAGCTTAATTCTCGAGAAAGTGGGAATCAGCCTGGGCCATCATTGTTTCAGCTTTATGGAAACAACAGTACTGTCTCCCCGACTCACTTTCATGATTTTGCCTATCTCAGCTTTAGCATCAAATGAAATACAGGAGGGTTTTTTTTACTTACATTGCTTAAGAGCAAAAGTCTCACTAATTTTCATTGTATCAACTGTCATCCAAGACATCAAGCTGCTTTTGAAAGTCATAGAGTGCGTGTCTATGTTTTTTTATGAAGGGATTTTCAGCCCTATAGACTTTTTGATAACAGCTCAATGTCTCCAAAGAAAGCAGCTCGCTCAGTTTGCCAGTGACCACTTCTAAGGCCTCTTTTAGGCTTACAAATGGAATTAGTGTGGTTTTCAAATGTTGGCACAGATTCACCACCAAAAGTTAAGCTCACATTTCTCGTTAATAACTTTACATGTGTGAGATAAAAGTAAGGCAGAATTAAAACTCAAAGAACAGCTATCCCCGCAGACACCATGAAACTGAGGAATGCAGCATGAACGCACCTGTCTGCATCCACTGGCATGCTTTCAAGGTACAGGTAAGTATCTACTCTTGCGATAGCATATATGTATATGACATCGTGACAAGTTATAGCAGCCTTTTCCTTGATTTCTTATGCTCCCTTACCTGGGGTTGCGTCTTCTTACATATACAACACAAAGCACAGAGAAACCTCAAACAGTTTCTAAAAGTACTTCTTTAGCAACCCTATGCAGTACTAGCACTATCCTATTGACAGAGCTGCCATAGCAACATATTCAAAAGGTAAGGAAAATCAGAAGTGTTTCTTAAACATGCCTTCTCCAGTATCACTAAGCCAAACACAACCGAGAAACCACATCACTGTAGGATTGAGGAATGAAAAATACATGAAATAAATTAGGGATCAATGGAAAGAAAGGACAAGGTGTTGCCAAACAGATCAATTTTCAGTGGGAGGCACTGGATTAAGTGTAGTTTATGAATATGAGTTTAAGGGCAGATGCTGTCCCATTTTGTTCCCTGAACCAGAAAGGTATGTGTCTAACTTCAGATGTGCAATCTTACATGAAGATAGTTTATTGAAGATATTTTATGATCCTGATTATAAATTCCGCAGGCTCTCTTGGGGCCAATTTCCAAAGATTTATGTGCAAGCCTAATGCTGGGAGATGAGAACACAACGTTCTTTAATATGCAAAGAAAACCTGACCAGAGTACTATGATCAGATTACTTCAGTAGTACCAAAGACGTAAAAACTGGTGAGCTTGGAGCCAGAAAAATCTTAGAGAGCTATCTCAATAAAAGTCACATTCTGTGGCTACCTCACACACTGCAGCAGACAGCTTGTCACTGAAGTTGATCAAAATATTTTCAACAGAAATGGAGGGAATGAGGATTTTTTGGTCGTTTTGGTTTGGTTTTTTGGGTGGGATTTTTTTTTCCATAAAAAGAGGGATTCTGCTTTTCTTGAAATTTTTCAGCTTGCTAGAGAAAATGGAAAACCAAAGCACTTGGATTCTGAAAAGTTCTCAGATTTCAGCCAAAAAACTGACGTGTGAGTGGCATGATGTTGAAATGCCACATGCTCTCTCCATCTCTCTGGGCTGGGTTTCCGATGGAAAGCACAGAGACAGGATTCAGGAGGCTCAGTGGGGTGCTTTGGGAGGAGGGGGGGTCAGGAAGCCTGGGGAGAGAATGGATGCACAACGTGTTGAACTAGAGCTCCCATGTTGTGCTTCAACAGCATTTCTAACCAGACCAGGAGGAGGAAGTGAGGGTGTGTGTGCTTTTTCTTTTTGGACAGGAAGAAATAAATAGCCTTAAAAGTGTCAGTTTCTAGTTTTATTGGCTAAAAAGTCAGAAATCTTCCATAGGGAAGCCTTCCACCCCCTCTCTGATCCCCAACTACATTTGTTTCACCAGATTTTCTGGGTACTGGCATGCTGGTGCAGTGTTTCTTTTTAGGGAAAAAGAGGAGACTGTAGTCTGTCATATCTGAGGGAACTGGGTTAGAGACAAGAGACAGATGACAAGGGTGGTTGGGCATGGTGTTGGCAGGGTGTCAAGGGGAACTGAGAGGGGGTGGGAACCATCTGCTTGGAGAAGGAGGTTGCTGAGTTGGAGGTAAAGGGGGTGGCAGAAGGAGACTAAGTTTGCACTGCATTTCAGCAATACTTTTGGTTTAAGTTTGAGAGTAGGGTAAACGTGGACCCATTTGTAATCCACACATAGGGAAGTTATTAATGATGCTCAATATGAGCTTATTTTCATGGAACAAAAGGTGGTTGAACTCACAGTCGGGAAGCTAACATTTGCCTTGCCTCATAAGGGTAGGGCAATATTGAATCAACCTGCAGGGAAGTGAATTTCAACTACAAAAAAGCTTCAAGTGTATGACTCATGCTCCTTCTAGGTATACATGCCAGAGGGTCTAATCGTAGGAATCTGAATGGCAACCAAAAATTCCTTCCCAGGTTTAAGTTATCCTTTCCCTGCACGCATCATTCATCCCAGTATAAGCAGCTTCAGAGAGAAAAGCATCAAGTGTGTCCATGTCTATAACCCTAAATGCAAAGGCTAGTAGAAATCAGATCTTTGCAAGTTTCCTGTCCTTACAGAGTAGTGAGTATGCTCATGAAAAAGAGGCATACATTCCCAGTTCACACCATCCTAGGTAAATGCTAATTAAGGAACCCAGGCAGCACTCAGAGAATACTGGGTATAACATAAGCTTGAGGAAAGCAGAGCTATAGACAATGCAGGAACAAGAGTAGGAAGAAGAGAAAATCAAATTCACAGAAATCATTGATAAGAAAAGTGGCATTTTCTATGACTGTTCAAAATATTCAACTGAATAGTAGTGTTCTAATATGAAACTGAGATATTAGCGTCAGGAAAAACAATAAAACATCATGAAGCTGCAGGACACTCAGCACTATCAAAAAATGACAACTCTTGTTCAGGAGACTAGTAGCATTGTGAGATAAGCCCAGGTGAACCAAGGCCTCTCAGGTGGGTTTGTGAGAGCCTTTCCTACCTGGTGAAAAAAAAGGAAAAACTCAAAAATGTCAAGTTTTATAACAACTTGAAGCAGAATACTTCAGTGCTTACAGAAAGAATAATTGAAAATCACCAGGAAAGCTAGAAAGGTAGAAGACAAACAAAAAGGGGCTTATCAGCTACCTTCCCTCTACATTTTGACAAAGCTGGTTCCAGCCTTCAGGATTTCCTTTGGCCAGCTCAAGGACTTTCTCAGTCACAAAAAGCATGTGATTTCAAGGAAGCTTTTTGTCTCCATCCTCTGTGAGATCTATCTCGTGCCTGCACTCTTCTCAGACTCTTTGCTGTAATGCTCATGCTATCTTTCTCCTCTTATCACCTGCACCCTGGAAATGTCCCTCCTTGACCAGACTCCACTGTGTCCCAGGAGCAATGCAATCTCCATTCCTCCAGAGCTGCTACTCAACAAAATTATTGAGGGACATAACATAGAGATCAAGACCAGTCCCATCAGACACTGCCCATTGCATGCTTGGGAATACAGCTGCCTGTAAATTAGCAATTTCTGTGCTCCCCTCTTTCCACACCCAAACCTCCAGGCAGAAATCTGTGTTCATGCGCCATGAAATACTTACGGACACATCTACTGTCCAGGCACTGCACAAAGCCTCTAAGACTGGACCTGTTCTACAAGTTGTGTCGCTCGTCTTCATGGATGATAACTTTTTGACACAGGTGGTGAAGGAGCCAACAAGGAAAGGTGTGCTGGTGGACTTTGTACCAACAAAGAAGGACTGGTTGGGGATGTGAAGGTTGTGGGCAGCCTCGGCTGCAGTGACCATGAGATGGTGGGGTTCAGGAGTCTGTGTGGAAGAAGCAGGGCAATAAGTAGGATTACAACCCTGAACTTCAGGGGAGCTAACTTTGGCCTCTTCAAAGACCTATTTGGAGGAATTCCATGGGTTAGGGCTCTAGAAGTTACGGAGGTCCAAGAGAGCTGGTTAATATTCAAGCACCACTTCCTCCAGGCTCAAGATAGCTGCACCTCTATAAGTAAGAAATCAAGCAAAGGAGACAGGAGACCTGCATGGATGAGCAAGGAAC
>SAYO01030797.1:38563-52609 GCA_004023745.1 Recurvirostra avosetta | reverse complement strand
TGGGGCCAGACTCTTTTCAGTGGTGCCCAGTGACAGGACAAGGGGCAACGGGCACAAACTAGAACACAGGAAGTTCCATCTGAACATGAGGAAAAACTTCTTTACTTTGAGGGTGACAGCACTGGAACAGGCTGCCTGGAGAAGCTGTGGAGCCTCTTTCTCTGGAGATATTCAAAACCCATCCAGACGCAATCCTGTGCAACTTGCTTTAGGTGAACCTGCTTTAACAGGGGGGTTGGACCAAATGACCTCCAAAGGTCCCTTCCAACCCCTGCCATTCTGTGATTCTATGATTCTGTTATTATGAGCTTCGCTTAAGCACTCTCTTCTCTACATTTAAAAGCTCCCAAAAAGTCTTCTATTTAAAGTAACATTGTACAAAATTGTACAAAAATACCTGTAGCATATGTCTTCAGCTATGCCCTTCTGCATTTGAAGGTTCTGCAGCTGGCGCAGTCTGTCTCTCTGCCAAAGAGGATGAAATCACACCAGCCTGCTGATGAAGTTGTCTCCAGGGAGCAGAGCCTCTGATCATTCAAGGGCCAAATCTGTTAGCAAGTCAAAGGCTCTTAAAAAATCACTATCTGTATCTTTCTTTTAAGTCAAAAGTACATTTAGGAAGATCGAGCCAAATCACCCAAGGGTGGCATACATAGTAGCTGCTGTAACCACAATAGGAAAGTCACCATTTCACGCCCCTTCCCCTCACACAGAAATTCATGCACACACAATGAAAGTTTGTCTTGACAATGATGGGTCTTAGAGGTAGGAAGAGGTTCAGGTATCAGGATCAGTGATATAAATGAGCAGAAACAGAAACAAGATGAAAATAGATATGGAAACAGAAATAAGGTTTGCTTCCACTTGTAAAACCTTACCTGAGTACAAGTATCAGTAGAAGTGTTAAATGAATAAATAGCATGATGTAACTCATTAAGGGACTTGCAGTCCAGAAAACAAATACTGGTGGAGTAGCTGTGCTTTCTTCTGCTTCAAACCATGTAGGTAGTAAGGATGTTCAGGCTAGGAGCCCAGGCTAACTGTACTCCAATGTAAACATACTGAGATGAGGGGTCCTTCACATCAGCTGTTGTTAAGTCAACTGCTATTGTGGATCAACAGTATCAATATAACTTGGTATTTTCCATATAGCCTTTGGCTTTCCTGCGTTATCAGAGCTCCAGCTAGATTCACCCAGGTTGTTTTTAGCCATGCTTTTTCCTAATGTTTTGGATTTTCTGCCACATCTGTTTCTGACATCCACAGTCCTCAGGCATGGACTATCTTATATGTAGTTAGTCCTTGTTATTTTTATAATGAAATTCTGGAAAATATGCCACAATTTGTGTGAATGTTCCAGTGACCGCCTCCTTTCCAGTCACTCATTCCAGCTTCACATTTCCACCCTTGTCCTCTCTTCTGCTCTAGTTCACTCTCATCTACATCCTGATGCCCAACTGAACAAAGGCTGGGAAACGGGCGTATGAGAGAGCGTGTGTGCCTACATGCTCATACATAAGGGAAAAGGTAGGTTGAGGTGAGATAAACAGCAGTTAGAAATCTTTTTCATCGATTTACAATATGATTTAGAAGCATAAAGGGAAGAAGGAAACATAAGTATACATTTACTTTTTTCTTTTACATAATTTTCTGACGTAGGCCTTTAAAAAAGCAATGTAAATGGCAGGAATTAAATTGACATAGCTAACAATAGTTCAGGAACAGCTTTCTAGTCTGGAGTAAAAAAAAATACAACAACATTTGTTGGAGAAAAAGACAAACACAGTATGCTGGTAGTCTTGCCAAAATAGATTAATGTAATGAAAGATAAAAGTAATCAGACTGATTACTGTTTAAGAGAGTTCTCTCAGTATGTATGAAGTCCTGAAAGCGGTTATGGAACAGAGTGCTAATACCTAACACTAAGATCACTTGGGTGTTTTAGAAACAACTAAGGAGCATAATGAGGAAATGAATGAAAAATATGTGTATCTAGAGGACATTTGTGGTGCTGCTGTTTCTCTAATTTATTTGGGTTTAATTCCTTAAATAGCTCTTTCTGGCTTTCATTTATACTATGGTCTGCTCCCCTTGTCTAGAGCAATGGATTACAATCTTTACAACACAAAAGCCATACTGGCAACTTTTCAGGAACCAGAGGGCTACAACTAATTTACATATTAATTTACATGAAATTACTTGAAATTTGCATCAGCTTGGCTTATTCTGTTCTTTGCACTCTGAATAAGTAAGATTTGTTTTAATCAACAATAACTTACCTTCTCATGGCTTCTGAACCATTTTATTTTACTTTGGTTTTTTTCTTTCTTTTATTTCCTTATTATGTTGGACTTCAGTGGTCTACAAGGGGGATATTTCAGTCCAAGACAGTTCAGAAAACAGGAAAATGTCATCTACACTGGCAGGCTTAAATATCTACGTAACATGATATAACTTTTCTCATGTGGTAGTATAGGTTTATTTTTATTGTTAGCGTATGCTTGATAAATAAAGAGCATTACAAAACTGGTTATTTAGAGAGATTGTTTTGTGTCTGTTAGGATGTAAAGAAAGGGGTTAAGCATTGCTCTTATCTGGGCAGTTCTACACCGTGCATGCAACAGTGCTTCACATTCAGAGTCAATCCGCCTGCCTAAGTAGAATGTCTGAGAACAGGCCAACAACCTCAGCTCTCCTACCATGCAGCTCATCAAGAGAAGATATTTTTTTCAAAATGAGCTTGACCATATGTGCGTGTTGCCTCGTAACAACTGTAGAAATGATCAAAAAATATTCCATGCTTTTTACCAGACCTTCTGCAAAGCGTCATGATTGCATAATAAGGCATCTTTTTAATTTGGTTCTTCCACAGAAAAAGGAAAAGATGTATTGAAATAGGAATATATTTTAAATGTTTGTTTGTGCCCATCTGAGATTGTGTGTAATGAGTTGCCACACAATTTTTCATATTATAGGTTTTTCATAGAACAATGTATTTTTAGTAAAAGACATCATCATGTTAATGAAATAAATGATTTATTACAAAACTAAGCAATTTTAAAGCATTCACATGGAAGTATACATGAAGAGCCATAAGTAGTAGTAACATGTGACTAGTCCTAATGGATGGTTATGGTTAATAACATCATTTCCAGTATTTTGTCTTGGGATTTTTTCTCAGTATTTCAGGCATTTTTACTGGTAACTCTTGAGATCAGAAGATAACATAAAAGTACATATACTTTTTTTTTATTAAAGTGCATATACTTTTCAAATATATATAACTGTAGTGATATGGCAGATCAGTGAAGGAGCTGTGAAAATCTTTTGTTACTTTACTACCTATGATACTTGAAAATATTTGAAATGCAATTATTCAGAGGTAGTGTTAGATAGCTAAATGACTACCTGAAGTTAGTAAGGCAAGGTATTTTCTTGAAACAGGTGAGAGAGCCTTGAGGAAATACCAAATTACCTTCACATCTGACATTTCCCAGAATGAATTATGAAGGGCTTTGCAATCTTGCAGTTATTTTATTTTGTTTCTAAAATAAAATCAGGAAAGGAAAACTTACAGTGAGATGTATCCCAAAGCACATATCTTTCCTTCATGGAATCCTGCTCTGTGCTTGTATATGAAAGCTATTGTGGAAGGTTCAGAATATAAAGTAGGTGGCTATTCTATTTGTATGTAGGTGTAGATGTAAATGTAGACATAGATGTACTTCTCAGTCTAACCCCAGTGATGTTTGGTGTACATCACTGACATGTTTTTATTTCAGCATTTTTAACAAATGAGAAAAGATTTACTATTAACAGACAAAATAAAACAGAAAGCAATGTGTAGCTGTAGTTAACAAATTTTTTCAAGACTGAACATACTTTTGGGCTTCATTTGGGGTCTTAGCCATGATATTTTAAAACTGTGAACATCGATATCTTGCTTTGATTGACTCAAAAGGAAGTTACTTAACACCTCAGAAAATCCATCATGACTACCCTCTACCAGGTATAATTATCAGAAGACTTCAATTTTAGCACCGAACTTCCAACATGTATTACACTGTCCTATTGAAAGTTTTCTTTTCTCTTAGATTGGATCCAATCTATTCAGTGAAACTAATGTGAATAATTTAAATGCATTAAATTAATCTCCCTTACACTAATGTCTTGTAGTCAAGAATATTTGAAAAGAAAGAATTCGCTGTTCTTATGATACTTTTTTATTACTGATTCATTTTGTACTTAAATATGAAAAGTTTGCAAACAAGAATATCTCCATAACTTCAGCTTGTGGCACTGTTATTGGAAGGTTAATAAAATGATATTGCAAAGGCTGGTCTTTTATTAATGAGGTACTTTTTTGTCTTTTTTTTTTCCTCCAGAAGAAAAGAAGTCAGCTTAAAGGAAGGATACTCTGTAACTGTGAATTCTGTATTTATTTATTTATTTTACAATAGAAATGAAAAAAAAAAAGCTTTACATTTTTAAAATTTTCACTAAGCTTTAAGGGATCCCAAAGCCCTACAATGGGTGGCCAAGAACATGTTTGATGTGCAATGATAGTTTGGACTTTTTCTGTGTGTGTGATAGGATTTCCTACTACTCTTCTTGTGCCATGGTTCAAATGAGGCAAAAATCATTTGTTTGGGCTTTTTTCCCCAGTTTTTTTCTTCTGATGTGAGTGTATTTTTGTTTTGAGAAACATTCACATGACAATAGCCCTAGAATATGATAAAATAGAATGAAAAATTGAATAGAATTTAAAAAAAATTAGAAATCCGTGAACAGAATACTGACATAGGTGCATATGTGACCAGGTATCTTTGAACAGGGTCTAAATTCCAAGATGTAAACAGCTGAAAGAAGCGTCTACAAAATTTTAGAAATATATCTGATCTATTCACAGCTTGCTAGGGAGGCATAAGCATAACCTGTTGTTAAGATCACATTTCTGTGTTACAAAAACTTCCTTTGTTACAATGCATTCAAGTATTTGTTCTTTTCCATCATCTGGCTTGCAGTGGGCAGCACAGTGCACCTTACTGTTTGATGAGGTCATCTTTCGAACAAAGTATAGCTACATGCTCCTTCCGTAAATGTATTTGAATAAGCTTTATCTTCTGAAAAGGATTCATAGAAAAGGTTAATTTCTAAATACCACACAAAAATATCTGCTGTCTAGATTGGTACATGATTCATACATATCCTAGTATATTTTTTTCTGTTTATTTCATTATATTTGGATGACCTGAAGAGACTTATCTGTTATCAAATGATTTAATCAAATATTGGAACATCATCTCTCTTTGAGGGATGGTGGGGAAAGTAAGGAAGGCAAAGTAGAAGTCCATACTTTTTGAATACTGTAATAAGTAGCCTGAACTTTACAGCTTTCATTTTGTCCATCCAACACTCAGGTAGTAAGAATCACAGTGGTTACATTGCTTACAGAAGTGTGCTGGATTATGTCAACCGATATGGGTCAATGACATTTTATTTTGTTGTTGCTGTCATGCATCACATAACTTTAGAATGCTAAATGTCTTTAGGCTAACTGAAGTGCCCTAAGCAAAATACATATCTGCTTTTTCTGTCAGCTCTGTTTCGTGCATATTATTGCTTATTTCTGCCTCTTTTAACATTGTTGATCATGCATCTTTCCTGGAGATCCACTTCTCTTAGACAGTTTCTGACTTTTTTTCTAATTCTGACCTTTTCTTCACTGATATCTTCCAGTACTTCACAATTTCTATTGGTAAAATTGTGCTGCTTCTCTGTTTTTCAAATGCTTTCTCTTCACTGAACTTGTGTTATACCAATAAGTGGCTTTCTGCCAATGACACACTGATTCTTGATCTCACTTCATCTCTCTCTGTTTCCCTCTCTCTCCTCAAAGCTCCTGTCTATAACTATGTTCCAGTATCTTATATTTATCATTTTTCTGACTATTCACATTGAAAAAAATCTCTATTATTTAATTAAAAAACAACATTATAGAAAACTTATTATAATATTCTTGTACTTATCAGTACTAAAATAAAACACATATTTTGAGCTATTTTGACCAATAAAATCTGAGATCTTACTCTAACTTTATCCTGGTGAAGCTTCCTTAATTACTGTTGGATTAAGTTCCTGAAAAAAATACCATGATAGCACAGCAGCCTATAATACTGTTACTGTGGAAGGCCAAAGCAACATCTAAGACAGATCAATGGATGTCCTCTGAAGAGTTAGTAAAATTTAGGGAGTTAAGTTTGCAGTATTCAAGAAATTTTTATTCTTATGCTCTGATCTGGCAAACAGACTCTCACCCTGAAAATGCCAAAGATGAGATGGCTCTGCCCCATTTACAGTCTTTTTTTATCTGTTTAGACTTTGACCTTCAAAATTTCATATATACTCTTCAATACAGAGAAGACTTCACAAAAATGTAGCTCTCACTTTGTAAAACATGTTTTTATACAATCAGTAAAAATACTTTTATTTTGTTTAAAATTTAGACTACATTTTAAATGCATGTTTTTGCATTGCACATAACATAATCTCAAATATATATTTCAATGTCTGGAGAAAACAAGAATTGGTCTTGGGTGGAGTGAAATAAAAAATGTGATTCTCTTGTGAGATCTGCACAACAAAGCTTTAAGTCAGAAGTAGTTACTGTAAAGCTACCTCCTGTATCAGAGAAAGCAATTAAGTGTTAGAGAGAGTGAGGCAGAACTCAGTAGTTTCCTAGTGAATGTTTTGTGTGATTATTGCCATCATCCTCTCAGCATTGAGGGCATCAGTCCACTTCAATCCATTTTTTGCAAGAGTTAGTCCCTTGTACTTCTCGTTGCTCTGTCTTTTTTATGTATCTTGCCACATTTGAAGTTTTTAACTTTCACTAGAGAACTGCTACACTCATTTGTGTTTCCGCCATTCTTATCAGTCCATCATATGAATTATTTTTTTCCTTAAGCTATTACACCTTTTAGTATTTCTGTTGCTGTTGTATATTTGATTATTTATTATTCTACAGGAAATGAGTACCAGAGTGCCTAGAACAAACAGTATGAGTTTAACTCCAATCCTGAGATGATGCATTCTTGACCAAGCTAGTTTTATTCATAGCCACTCTGTTCTTCCTGAAGCTTGGTGGTGGTTATTATTCCTAATCTGACTCAAAGCACATTCAACAGTTCTTGTTCTTATATCCCCTTTATTTTCTAGAATTTTATTCAGTTTTTGAGATAGAGTGTCTTCAGTTCGTATGTTTTGGGATGTCTTTAGTCTAAGTTTTATTATTTAACGTCTGTATTATGTATAAATTATTATAACAAAATTTATTGTATGATATTTATATAGCCTTATATGCCATGATTCTCTTTCATACAGGTATTTATACCACCAAGGTCTTATTCCTCTTCACCTTTGGGTGTAACTAGCTTGGGTTTGGACCACTTTGTAGCTATGTTGGTTTTGTACATTGGATGTGACCACAGAGGCAATGCTAGCACAGCTACCACTTCCTATAATATGTGCAAACTAGGACCTCATTCTGCCTGTAGTACTTTTGAGAAATTTGTTTTCTCAGAAACATTTTCCTCGCCTCAAATTAAACCAGACTCATTTGATTTAAGGCATAGTTTCTCCCTGGTTCTCAGTTGGTTTTTGTTTGATATTTTCCCTACAATATATTTCTAAACAATTACACAATTAGACCCTGGCATATCTGTCATCATGAACAACTTATCCATTAGTTCTCCTATGCAACTGTCCTTCTAGAACTGAAACTGAGACTGTGCAAGCCCTAAGAGCCTTATTTCCTTATTATTGTCCTTATCCCATCATTAGAGACCGGAGAGTTGTTTCAAACCGGTCACGAGCATGCTGCTGCTGCGTTTAGAAGGAGGAAACAGATATTCCAAAGGGCAGTACTTATTTAATGTAAAAGGAATGATAAGCTACCAGACACTTGGGAACTCATAGAGTAAACTTCACCTGTGTGGCAAAGCTAGCTCCAGGTGACTCCTGCTTTTCAATAGCTATGGTAGTAACACAACTTATACCTGTAGCTTTGTTTTTATTGTGGCTTGGTTTTTTATTATTATTACTTGTAGTCAAGGTATTTTCTTTTCTGGCTCCTGATGGAAACATACTTACATAAATGTTTTGCCTGGATGTTCTTTATTTGATGCATTCATCCTTAATCTCCTACAAAAGAATTAATCCTTCCTCTCTGATATCTTCTGATATACCTTGAACACCTGTTCAGTGGCTTGGGTACTATGCTACTTCAACAACATATACATTTTTAGCTTTGGTGCATGAATATGAAGTTCCTTTTCACAGACTGAAGATAAAACGCTATATTCTACTTCACACATGGCTCCTATTATGTGCTTCCTACAGATTTTTTCCTTTACTTAACAAATTAATTGTAATAAAATGTAATATTGAGGAATCAATTAAAATAGCTTAAACATTAAGAATTTAGATTGTATTTAATATTTTTAAAATCCCTCCCCCTTCAGTATTAAAAATGTCGTGATCTCTATTAAAAATGCTTGGTTTTAATTTTTATCTGCCACTTCCTCATTTGTGCAGGATACATGAAATAATTTTAGAAATAAATCAATGGAGCTAGCTTCTATATAAGCTGGATAAAAAGGACAAAAGTTACGATGTTTTTCAAGATTGCTGACATACAGATTCCTCTCATCTGTCTCTGATTTTACTTGGTTGCAGTTACCTGTTGACAAGGAACCATTATATTTCTCCTTCTCTGATATCTTACTCTAGTTTTTTCTCTTCTGAAGAGCCATTTCTCCTTTTGGACAGCAAACAGTCTCCAAAAGTGATCAGGCTGGAGCCTCAGCAGTTCCATATCTTCCTCCTATTATATCTACAGCTATAGTCTCTCATCCATCTGTTACTCCACAAGGTCACTCCTGTTACTTTAACGACCTGACTCTCCTGAAGAGATTGTTCTCATGTCACTTATTATATATTCATTTTCTGTATAACTGGATTTTGTTTTACCTCCATATTTCAAGCTATGGATCTTTCCTATAATGTCAGCAAATATATCACAGTTTGTCCCTTTCTGGGGACACATTCTATTCTCATTCACTAATTCAACCTTCATGGGCAGTTGCCTGCAAGTATCACACATTTTAGATTGCTGTTCCTGCAATTTTAAATGAATTTGAAATACTAGGCCTACTTAATACTCTGACAATTTTGATGTTCAACAACATCAAAAGCCCCCCTACGTTTTCAAGCTTTGCTTGCATTTTTCAAGAGAGGACTCATCTTGTATTGTGTATTGAGTATCTGCTCAGATGAGCTGAGACTGTACCTCAGTTTTGTAAAGGAGGATCACTTCAGTGTTTTTTTTTTCAGGAGTATAAGCACCACATGAGCTAATCTGTCTTGGCTGCAATGTGTTCATACGCACAGATCTGCTGATGTTTTCCTACTGCTGTTTGAAAGGTTGATTTGGAATCAGTGCTGTTTATGCTTTAGTTCACCGGAGACTAGCAAACCCACTTACCTAAGACTGTTCATTTAAACCGCTTTGTGCTAGTCAAGGTAAAGAAGGAATACTCCTGGAGCTGCTGTTACACAAGTGAAAAAAACAAATGCAGCAAAGAGGCTTTTGGGATTATTTTTTAAAATGGTAACAACATTGTGATCCAGTGGAAAGACTCAGTGCAGCTGATGGCCATATGTCAGTCTTCAGAAGTTAAGCATTTGGAAGCAGAGGGATATATCTCAAGTGATGCCAAAAGGTACCTCACAAGAAACATCTTAAGTGACCCAGTGTTTCAGATTTCTTACAGGGCATAAGAAATGACTCAAAAAGAAAGAAACCTCTAGATTCCAGCTGAAATGTCTCATCCTTCTTTATTTAATTGTCCTGGTTTGTGGTAAAACAGGACCAATTTTCTGTTCAGTAATTTTACTTTACAGCTAAGCCTCTTCTAACTAACTGAACTCTCTAAAACTCTCTGAAATGAAGAGCATATTGTGGAGACACTGTTCGTTCTCAGAGTAATAAGACCTGATTAGCTGTAATTCATGCCGAGGAATGGTATGCAGAGAGGCTGTTGCTTATACTTATTGCTATAACACTCAAGGACAGCTAACCTGGTTATTTGTCCCGTTGGAGGGTCAGAAGCAGAAAAGCATAGAGGGGTCACACCTGGTGGGAGAAGCGGACAGGACAGGTGACCCAAAACTGACCAACGGGGTATTCCATCCCATCTGTCTCATGCTCAGTATAAAAGCTGAGGGATCAAAGCATCAGCCCTTTTTTTTTTCAGTGGCTGGTGTCTGAGGAGGACTTTGTCTGTTCATCTGCCTTTCATCCCGATCCATGCATTCCTGAATCCAGATCTGGAATCCAGTTCCCATCCATCACTGAGTTCAGTTTGGGACTTTCCCAGTGCCTGCTGATGACATGATCATCATCCCGGGAGCTCGATACTGGTTTTGTGTATTGTATATATTTCATTATTTCTTTTTCATTATTTTCTTTTTATTTTATTATTAATATTTGATTAAAGTAGTTGAGTTCCTTCTAAACTCATAAGTCTCTGTCTCTCTCTCTCCCTCCTCTCCTTGGACAGAGAGGTGGGGGAGAGCATCTCTTGTTCGTTTCAGTGGCCATTCCGGCCCAAACCATGACACTAATACAATACTTAAATGACGAGGGACAGTAGAATTCTGTGTGTCAACAAGAACCACACAGTAGCTATCAATAACTATCCAAGATCAATAACTATCCAAGAATAAATGACTATCCTATAGGTTGCCTGATACAAAGAGTTACAACCTAATGTTCAAAACCGTCACCTTAGAATAAGCATCATTCTTTGAACAGTGTCAGAAGAATTTTCCAAAATCTATATATAGCATCATATGTTTACCCCGTGTGCAAAAATGTTAACGGGTTCTTTCATGGGGTAGGATATTGTCTGTAAAGACTTCTGTTATTAAAGGGTTCTACCCCTAATTTTTTCATGTAAGACAAATCAGTATTCCTCTTCATCCTTTGTGTCTGTGTATACCTACATTATTAATTATATCAGCAGAGCTCTGGGAAAAAATCTTGTTAATTAACTTCCTTTCCCTCTGCTGACTATCTGCCAGTGCAAAGTAAAGACTACTGAGGAAATTAAACTCTGATTGGTTTTTTTGCTCATGTGCTCATATTTCTTTTAAAGGTTTTGAGTGTTTTGGATTTTAAAGAAAGTAAAATTGGAAGTTGTATCTACAGTTTAACATAATTTGGTACTTTATTCCACATCTTGAAACTATCCAATAAGTGAACTGAGAAGATTCTTCTCTGTTCTTCTTAAAATAGTAAGGTGTGAAGCAATACCTTGCTTTATATTCCAATATATTATATAAAACATAACTTGAAAAGGTATTTTTAAATAAAGGGAAATACTGTTTTCCCTAGAAATGATTCAGTAACATCTCTTCAACCAGGAGAGTTTTTAGTTACAATTTAGTCTAAGAGGGTTCCTTTTCCTCAAAGTACTTGCAAGGTATTCCACTTCAGCCCAAAGAAATGCCTTTTCAGAAGAAAAAGGAGGTGAAGTCGTCACTACAAACATGGTGGGTGGGTTTACTCCATACTGTATTTTATTTGCTCTGCTGGACTGAATAAGAGGTTGAAGGTCACTAGCTGTGCTCTTAGAGTACACCATCTAATTCTGCATCATCAAAAAAACCCACCCCCAAATCCAGTTTTTATGTCGATGTCTGGCAAAATGTAGTAAGTGGGCCTGATCACTTCAAAAGCACACTCTTGGTATGAACAAAAACACTAATGTAGACTCGCTCCACAGTGGCAATCTCTTGTCCAGCTTTCTTGCATACTCTTTGGGAAGGGAGAGAGAGTATGGCGATTTCAAATTCAAAGCTTTTCAAAAGTTTTTAATATTTGAAAGATTTTACATTAATGAATACATCACAAACACATTATAGAAAAAAATCCTGTCTTAAAAATGCACACAGTTCTTGTTAGCCTCATGAAAAGCAGAGGGAGACAGAAAGGTAAAATGAAGGATGATATGAGAAATCTGGCTGAGAAATTCCTGTGATGCAAGGAGCACTGCACTTCTGCTGTAGGCCTACGGATCATTTAATCTTTCTCAGTGATTCTTGTCAAAAATAATTTGGCTGGTTTTATATCATCTTTATTTTGTAATCAGTTTTAGATTAAGGAGAGAATTTTCCCTGCAGCTTATGAAAGCTCTCAGTGGAATGCCAGAGAGGCAATGGCGCAGTGTTGCCAACAAGGCAGGCAATATATGTCTAGAGGGAGCCATGTGGTGATGGATCAACATACTCTGATTTATAGATCTAGATCTCTAAATAGTGCGGAATATTAAAAGTGAGGATTATGAATTCCAGACTTTATAAAACATGAGGTTACCTAGTATATGAAAAAAAATGAAATTTACAAGAATGTTGCATGTCTCATTTTCCATTCATCGAAGAGAATGATTGAATAAAATAACCTGAGTGCTTTTAAGTTTAGAAAAACTATACTATGTGCTTTATATTGTAAACTAGCTGCAAGCAATTTTTTCACACCTACTTTAATAGTTTTACCCTTTATATGTTCTCTGCGTTTATTTATACATGAATGAGAGACAAAGTGTGGTCACTGATAAATTTAAATCTCAAGCATCCACTTTCTTTGTAATTATGTGGTTTGGAAAATGGATTACCTTTGTTTCTGTTGCTGTTGTCATTGTCTCTGCATTAGAAGATTCAATTATTGCTATGTATACATTAACATGGAAATTTTTTCTTAAGCAATCATAGAGTGGATTTTAAGTTTTAATTGTAGTGAAGACTGCAAATGTCATATCTTTGCTTGATAGATTTTTCTTTGAAATTCAGAGTACCTAATTATCTGCAAATAGTCTTACTTTTAATAATTTAAAGATATGTCATTTCAAATTGTAAATTCTTGGGCTGCAAATCTTTCCAATTTCAAAGTACTTTTATAAACATTTAAAGAGCACTGGCAATATAAGATTACTCTACATGTCTAAAACTACATTTCCTCTGACGGTCTGGTTTATAAAAATATATGTCACTGGGTTGTTCAAGGAATGTGAAGAGCAATTTTAACCTTTCATTTTCTGAGAATCCAGTCCTGGTGCAGGTTAAATAACTGTGATAAAATTGTTACTCAGTAATTTATCTAGCACATCGAATATTTATGATTTTGTTGCTGTTGAAAAAAACCCCTTCATATTCTTCTTTTACAATAGAACCAATCCTATACTGTGGTTGTCTATTGTTCTTTCTGCTAAAACTCATTAGTACCTTTCTGTCCCATATTTCTTTATCTTCTATGTGCAAATTTAGCTGTCCCAGCTGACATTTTCTGAATGTCACCCATAATGTTGTACAAAGCAGGTTGAACTGTGTCTAATTAGGATGTCTTAAAATAACTAGAAAGAAAATTTACTTGTGCCACAAAAAGAGGAGTCTTTTGAGTATTTTTTAATTAGAAGAGTCATTATAATATAAATTAAAAAACTGAAAAATACATCAGAAAGATTCTGAAAACTTTATAATGTAGAAATAATGTTGGTATACAACAGTCTGCATGGGGTAATTCTAAACTTCTTAGTTAAAATCACTGTCTTGATAGAAAAATTACTAAATTTCTATTAGACTTTTTGTAGAGAAAGGTATCACTTCACAAAATAACAACATCAGTACTCTCAGTGTCCTTCATTAAAGAGTCATCACTGGATCAACACTCTAATAAATCCTGAAATCTAAGTAAAAATCTAATTGAAACCAGACGTTCTGTATTTGTTATTTTACCAGTAAAAATACCTAATAATATATAGCAAATACAGGGAAGAAGACCATTTGTACTCTGTTTTCAATTGCAATCACTCATCAACGCATAATTAAATCGAATGCAAAGAAAATATTTAGATAAGAAGTTCTAGAGGTCAACTAAAATGTCATAGAAGGAACAAATCATATGTATCAGCTAGGTTGAAGGAAAGC
>SAYO01030797.1:0-21385 GCA_004023745.1 Recurvirostra avosetta | reverse complement strand
CTCAGCACAGGAAAGACATGGACCTGTTGCAGCGGGTCCAGAGGAGGGCCACAAAAATGATCAGAGGGACGGAGTACCTCTCCTATGAGGACAGGCTGAGTGAGTTGGCGTTATTCAGCCTGGAGAAGACGAGGCTCCATGGAGACCTTATTGCCTTTCAGTACTCAAAGGGGGCCTACAGGAAAGATGCAGAAAAACCTTTTAGCAGGGCCTGTTGCAATAGGGCAAGGGGTAATTGCTTTAAACTAAGAGAAGGAAGATTTCGAGTGGATATAAGGAAAAAAATTTTTTACCATAAGTGTGGTGAAACATTGGACCAGGTTGTCCAGAGAGGCTGTATATGCCCCATCCCTGGAAACATTCAAGGTCAGGTTGGACACGACTCTGAGCAACAGGATCTAGTTGAAGATGTCCCTGCTCATGGCAAGGGAGGTTGGACTAGATGACCTTTAAAGGTCCCTTCCAACCCAAAAAATTCAATGATGGTATGATTTACTAAACTAGTGTCATTAGACTCTGATACGGCCACATCTCAGTGTCTAGGAACCTACTAGTGCTAGCATTACTGTCATTACCTGATATTAATGTCATATAAGAGCTAACAAACAGCACCATAGCTGGTCATGGAAGCAGCACAGAAAATGCATTCATTACTACTGTGTGGCTTAGTATTAAACATGCTGTGCTTTCCTCAAATGCTAGCGAAAACTGCAATTGTTCTAAAAGTTTTGTTATAATTTTCTCTTTGATAACCTCTCAGGAGAACAAGCACCACTGAATATTTGCATGGCTACTAATCAATAATTAATTATGGTTATCTCTGATTACTTGTGTGGCACAGCTGTAGAATACTAGAGCTCTAACTACACTGCCAGAGGACAATATGACTAGGCTTAAGAATGCTAAGTCTCATGACCTTGGTTTTTTCCATTCACCTTTTTGATTTGGCCGAAATGTAGTATGCGTTCACAGCTTTGTTGCTGGCAAAAAAGTCTTAATTTCAGAAATTTCACTCAATTTAATTTATAACCAATTAACATTAGCTTTAATTACTGACTTATGTATTAAGAAATGAAGAAGACACAAACTCCTCTTTCTATCAACTATCAACTATCAACTCCTCTTCTTCTTGCCACACACTGTGCTCAGTCCCTTCAGCCTCCACTGCCCAAGCCCTGACATTTATGCCCAGTACAAGACTCCACGCTGTTCTGTGGAAGTCCTAAACTGAAAATATCTGCTGGTATATTGGGCTGTAGCACAGCTGGCTATGCTTAGGCCTGATCTAGGCAGTGCACCTCAAAGAAGACTGCAGCTTGCATTAAGGCCCTGACAATCTTCCTTTACTCTGAACTGATCTGGAGTTCAGAATAGGAGCCAATGTGACGTCACACTTGACTGATAAAGAGCATGTATTCTTGTGTGGTCATTCTGTCTCAACAAGGAACGTCTAAATTCTGTAGGCTGAAAAAACAGCCTAGATTTTCTTCGCTCTTTTCTTTTCCTGGATTTCCCAGAAACTCTAGCTGTGAGCAAATCGTATACACTTAAAACCCCCACCATTTTCTAGAGATTATTCTAGAAAAGATAATAATTTTAATAACTTATTATTCAAAGGTGGAAGTATTGTCTGAAAAACCTCTTATGTTTTCTTCTGACTCTACTTCACTGAAGATTATTTTCCAAAAAAGCAGAATGGTAAATAACATTTAGAAATTCAAAGCTGAATATGCACATTAGGTGCTTATGCTTGGGCAGTTTAGAGTAATTTTCAGATTCTAGGAGATAAACTAATGGCATATTGTCCAGTATTTATTTATTTGCTTGTTTGTTTCATGCTGGGATGCTTTATAGACAAATTACTTGGTTGGATTTTTTCAGCTGATGTGAGAGATGCTAAAGAAATCTTCCCACAGGTACAACTTTAATGCTAAGTAAGACAGTTGAATTAAAATGTAATTAACTACATTGCTATTTGTCTTTTTTTTAATTTAATGCTAAGTACTTCTTTCCTCTGCTTCATTTAGTGCCTAATGTTATACAGGGATTTTTATCCCTGTAGTGACTGCAGTTACGTAAACTAATGAGTTAAATTTTATCCTGTATTCATCCCAGTCATATACATTAAATGCAAGAAATGAATGATGTAGAAGTGTTTTCCATCATGATTTCAGAGTTGGAAAATCTTTATCTGAAATGACCCTAAAAGACTCTCCAGGTTTTAGCAGCTAAATTCAATGAGACGTCATTTGATTACATCAACACTGATGCAAATCTGGAACAAATGTAAATGGAATTACACTGGCTTTAATGACCAGAAGCTGACCCCAGCTTTAGGAAAAGATTCAAGTACCGCCAAAACCCAGATGTCAAACTTCCTTAGTAATGGGAACTTAGCTTTAAAGAAATTCAAACTTGAATCTAGTCTTCTGTTGATTCAACTCCACTGCTGGACATATAACACGACATAAATGAAGGATACGAAAGCCTAACTGGAAGCAAGACGCCAGAATACACAAAAATTTTCCTGAGATTTATGCAGCCGTCCCATCAGGAAAAAAGGAGAAAACACAATACTACACACCAAGAATGTAAACGCTTATTCTGAGTTCAGATGGAGATGAGATGACTTGTTGAATACTTGTGGAGAAGGTGAAAAAAAAAAACAGAAAAAGAAAGCACAGAGGATGTGGGAAAACAATTAACAGTGATCAGGCAAGATATAATAGCATTTTAAACATTTAAATCTTCTGTTTGAAAAATACAATACAGGAAACATAAAGCTCAGTATCTTCTTAAAATGTGTTGATGATAACTTGTTAAGGGAAGAGGGAGGCAACATGAAGGACAAGAAATAAGTAGAATAAAGAATAAAGAATTATATGCACAGAATTAGGGTTATATAATAAGCACAGTTAGGTTGTAAATTAGAAGAAGGTAAGGTTCTAGAACAACTTTCAAATATCAGTTAAAGGATTAAAACCCAAGCTATTTAAGACAGAGATGGATCGGTCTAGAAGAGCAGTTGTAAGGCTTGTCATCTGCAATAGACTAGATTCAGTGATATGGGAAATTCTTTCCAGTTTAACATTTCAGTTCAGTGAGTGGAAGAAATTATAAAGAGAGAATATTCAGCTAAATTGATTTTTTTTCTTGTTTAAAAATGGAAGAACCTAAGAACTTGAATACCGAAAGTAATTTTTGTGGAAGTGCTTAATAAGAAATAGGATTGGAAAAGAAAATAATATACTTTCAAAAGCTGACCTCAATAAGTCAAATATTTAATTTCTCTTCAGAAAAAAATTATGTAGCAAAAGGGAATACAGTAAGCTGACACTCACTAAATAGTCCTATACACACAACAGCTAATGAATTCATTCCACAGGCAAGAGTAAAGCATAAGAAGAGGCATATTTGACTCCTTCAGTAGTAATTTGATGACATTGAAATCAAAAAGGTTATTCACAAAGTAGAAGCAATAATGTATTAATAAAGATGAGTATAAAGAAATAGGGCAAGTATGCAAGGATAAAGTCAGAAAGGTTAAGGAGAGAAAAGAGTCGCAGTTCTCCGAGAACATTAAAAACAGAGGTAAGAGATGATAATACAGTAGATGCTAAGAAGAAGAGAACAAGAAAGTCCAGTTCCGTTACTCATCAGGGAGGGAGAGCATTCAAGTGGACTGCTCTGAAGAGCTAAAAAATTAAAGGAACCTTTTTTACCTTTGTTTTGTATGGAAAAGGTTACAATTAGATACTCAACACACACACAAAATTAAAAAAAAATAAAAATGAAAGGATGGAAATAAATGCCAGAAGAGGGAAAGAAAAGATCAAAACCAATCCTAATAGATTAAATTATTCAAAGAGAAAGATCTGATAACACTTTGCCCATGAATTCTGAAAAAAAGGCCTAACTTATCTTTGGATTTTGGTTTTATTCTGAGGTCTTATGGAGATTGGAAAGATCCTTGGAATAAAGAGAACACTGAAATAAGGTGAAGGAAAGACATAGTACCTCTCTCTAATAAAGGGAAGAAAAGCAATGCCTGTGGAATCATAGGTCAGTCGGTCTAGTTCTGTTGTTTAAGATTACACTAGGAAAAAATATTAAGACATTATTTATATATTTACTTACAGGGTAATAAAACACTAAGTATCCCAACATGTATTTCTCTATAAATGAAGATATCAGGACAAGATAATTTCCTGCTTTGTAAGGATAGTTAGCTTCATAGGTAGGAAAGAAATAGCAGGTGTGACAATACATTGACCTTAAATAACTTTGTAATATTGTCTTTATAATATTTTCATAAGCAAACTGGGGACAAATAATGATTTTTAAGTAATCCCTTTACAATAGATGCCTTCTTAAAAATATTTTCTTGAAGAACACCTGTCAGTGTTTCTAGCTAAATTACAAATATGGCACCACTGGGGTCTTGTCTGGCTCCACAGATTCCCTGAAAGTGTCTTGTGTTCTTTGGTTTCTGATAATCAAGGAAATACGACATTTAGTAGACCATTTGTGCCAGCAAACTAAAGTACATAATCTACTTGAAAAAAATTTTTTTTCTAATAAGCTGCCCATCTGAAAAATTTAAAGTCTCTGACTTTTCCTTATGATTTGTAGAAGAAAAAAAATTTAAAAAGACGTATTTTTGTTGCATGAAAAAAACCCCAATTTTCTTAATATTTCTAATCCTAGATTATGTAGGGCTCAACATCCACTTGGTTTGAAGACCAAATAACCATTTGGTCTTGGTTAATTCTTGATACTAACATCCAGAAAGATTTGTATTGTTGTTCATATAAGTTCTAATTTCTCTAGAATGGGAATTTATTTAGAACAGTTGTGGAATGAAGTAGACAAATAAACATTCCAAAAGAAAACTCTTGTCTTCTCAAGGCTAAGTCCACAAATTAGAAATGCTGCATCTAAAGAGACAAGAGTTGATCTTCTCCAATTACTCAGTCTTCAGCCTCTTCTCATCTGCCAGCAGAACTGCCAGTTATGGTCTGTACACCTGTCCACGAGGGAGGCAATTGAGAATGCCAAGGAATTTGATATTGGACAGCTTGCGGGTGTTTGTGAACTGCTAATATTCTAACACTAGTAAACTAGCCTGGATTTGAAGGGGCAGGTCTGAGGCAAATGACGTCATACATCATTGCTGTTCTCCTGAGCAATACGATGCTATTATTATCAGGTTTTGATGCCATAAAATTGCATGTGTTATGACACTAAATAGCGTTTTCTATAGAACTTAATCCAAATATATCTTAAATACTGGCATATCTAATACTGCTTTTATGTGCTCTGATTTAATCTATCTCATAAGAAATCAAAGACTGAGTCATCTATCACAGCACAGTTATTATGGAGTTTTAAAATACCAGTGTGATATTTTGTAACGTATTCCCCCACTTTTTTCCTAAGACGTCTATACTGTTTTATGACTTTAAAGTGAAATATTAGTTTTACAGGTATAATTAAAAGATTATTCTTGCTGCATAAGAATGCATCAGAGTACAATTATTTGTTGAAATTCTTTGTAAAGAAAAAAATTACAGAAGGATCTGGTTAAACACTGAGAGAAAGATAAAATTAGCAAGAAAAGATATATCAGATTGTATGATAGCCTGAGGTTAATAATACCTTATAGTCCAGGATGGATGGATTTGCATGTTTTCAGGTAAGGAGACTTGTGGTCAGAAAGCAATGATCACACTGGGTATGAAGCTTTAAGTAAAGAACGGCAGATCTAAGAATTTTCAATCCTCAATAATTTTGCTAAATAGTCACTCACAGTTCAAAGTGGTATACTTCAGAAGTTTAGAGATGAGATAAAATGCACATTTGTAGCAAGGTATCTTTCCTAGTTACACTGAGTTACATAACATAAAAAACAAAACAAAAGACTACACAAAAGGAATTCATACCAAAACCACACAATAAAATAAACTTAGCATGTTACTGATGAAGAACTGTGTGGAAAAAAAATGAAACAGGGCAGCTGGGAGTTCATTATAGATGCCATAAGCCTTTAGAAATATTACATAAACTTTTAAAAAGTCAATCAATTATTTCCAGTTTTGTAAAACTGGACATAATTAACCAATCCTAAACTAAGGACGCCTTTTGATATGCTTGATTATTACCTCTAACTCACATTCTTCAATCATTCACCTCTTACTAGGCAAAACACATGGTGATTTAGGATTTTGACTAAATAAAGAACAATAAAACTTATTCCTCAGTGAATTTGTGGAAAAGAAGTGAAGGTATACTCACCTACTTAGATGTTCAAGTTTTATGTTTATTGATTTTCAAGGCCCAAATTGATAAGGCCTTAATCTGATCTCAGAGATCACCCTTCTGTGAGCAGGAGGTTGGTCTAGAGACCTTGTAAGGTGCCTTCCAGACAGAATGATTCTGTGATTTTATATTTTTGAATCCAGTAAAAATCTGTCTAGATACAAAAAAGAATAAGCGTGACTTCTTCATATTTAAGGTGCCACATTAATGCAACAGGGTGATGCAGGCAAATGTTGGCATGCTGACTACCTATGCATTCCTCATAGGAGAGTTGGCTCTGTGTGAGGGTAAAGTACAAGACTGCAGACTGGGTTAGCGTTGCAAACTGACACGATTTTCTAAGAACAGACCTGAGTTTAGCCATATTAAATCCCTTTTGCTTGCGATTCACTTGTTGAAGTCTTCTTCTGAGATTTGCCTAAGTAGAACAACTCAGTCAAACCTAAAGGATGAAGAGTGTATGTCACCACTGATCTTGTTTTGTATGATAGCTTAGCAGTTAAAGCACTTGCACACTAAAGGTGAGGCCTGGGTGTAATTTTCTCTTCAGTGAGAGGCAATTCTTATCCCTGCAGTACATGGTTTGAGGGAGTGCTCCACCAGCCAAGTACAAAGAATGTTTTAACATCTCACAGTAACACAAATGAGGCAGTAAAATCACACTGAAATGAATCCATATCCAAAAACTGGATTCATTTCTCACAGCTGACCGTTCTAACTGCCTGGCCAGAGATCAGGTTCCTTGTTATTTCCTGGGTTTTCTGGTTTTTGGATTTTATTTTTCTAGCCTATATATGTTGCATTGCTCACTACACAGCTTCCCAGATTCAGCAGGAAAGGTGGAAAATTATCCCATACAGCTTAAAATGTAATCTGACAAAATAACATTCCAGAAAGCTTTTTTGGGGAAAAGTATTACTTGCCACAGCTCTGTTACAGTTCTTGTTCTGTCAATATGTCCTAAAAACTTGTAGTCTTCCAAAAGAAATAGCTCTATTCTGCCAAGTTTTTGGATCTTGCACACTGTAGACTAGTTTAGTTTCCAGTATGCTTGGGTTTGATCTGCTCTAGACCTACACACAGTACAGAATTGCACTTCTATGAAGCTTTTAGGCCAAATCAGGCATGCCTAGTGAGTTTAGACGCTTACATAATTAGGTAGCCAATAAACTAAAAACAATCAGTATTTTATATTTAGGCAACTATTACCTACCTGTGTTCTGTTTTAGCTGCTTAAATCCTTTCCTTGATTTTGAATATTAATGCTGTACAATCCTTATCTGTCTAACTATTTTTGGTTTTGCTCTGAATTAATGTAAGAGCTAAATCTTTGTGTTGCAAATGTACCCTGTTGCATATTGTGAGACCACTGAGAGTTTTTTAAGTCTTTTGCTATAGAAGAATCATCATAGGAAATTCTGTACTATTCTATGCATGGGAAAAAGTGTATTGTCAGTCCACCTAATTAATTGTAACATGGTAAAGAAGACAAGAATGTATTACAGAAAGCTTAAATGCTTTCAACCTCTCCTGGCATCTCAGTGTGAGAAAAATAATCCAGGGGGAGACAAGCCCTGAAGAGCTTGAATACCTAAAAAGACAGGAAATCAATAAGGCCCGTAATTATTGGCACAGAGATTTAATGAAGTGTAAAACTTTGGTGTAACAACAAATTAAAACTCCATTAATGTCCATGGGTAATGAAGAACAAAAAATTATATGGAAAAAACCCACAGTATTTTCTTTTTTTATTTGTCCCATACAGTTAATTCAGACTTTTTCTAATGTAAGAAATAGCTGAGGAAGACTTTAAATGGTAATTTTAATGGGAATTTAAGACTTATTATGAAACAAACCTAAGCACTTTTTAATACTTCCCAGATGGATATAGAATTTTAAACTAATAACAGGTTTCACTGAAAAGACTTTGAAATTAATATGAAATATTCTACAGGCAGGTTAATTGGGTTCATTTCATGAAAGTGTATTCTAAATTAGCTAACCTTATTCTTTTTTTTCTTGACAGAATAAAAGGTCTTTGAAGGTACTGCCATTGAGCTTGATCCTGAGATGCAGAAGAATCTGATAGCAGTGGGAACTGGGAGGCTGGCAGTTTACATGTGGATCACAGGGGATTCTCAAAAGCATTCGTTGTCAATGGAGGATGACTCAGACAGCTTTGACAAATATTTGCAGTAGAATCAATGTCCTTGTCTTACTCTATGATTAATGCTTCCATTTATTATAGGCCTTTGCTGTTTTCATACAAACCAAGCTTCTGACAGAAAATATTATTTCCTGTGACACTGTTACACACATATTTCCCTTGTATTCCACAAAGATATTACTAATTAATTTAGTCTGATGGGTGCTAACACACTGTACAACAAAAGCTAATGACCACAGAGTAGGATATTATTCACAACTTGTTCTATCCGTGCATCTTCTCTATATATGCAATATGTCTACATGCATAATGATACCTAAATATTGTAGAACTTTATTAGATAAAGCACACCAGGTACTGCACAGAAGTAGTTATAGATCTTAGATTATCTAAATACATCTATCTAAGAAAACAGAATGGCACCAACAACAGAGATAAATATTGAGGTATCAATTTAAGTAAATTGCAATGGTAGGGAAGCATAGATCACCTCACTTTCAGAATTTATTTTGAGTGCGATATGCTTTTAGAATAGTGTATGAAAAAAAACACCTTGAGAACAAGATTACAGTATTTAAATAATAGCATACAGAGGGTCTGCATAGTCTTCACACAGGAATCTCACCTCTAAATAAGTAACTCATGTCTCAGTTCTGATTCAGGACACTTTTTTTTGACTGTCATTCCCCCATGTGCTGAGAAATGCCATCCTGCTGATGGTTGCTGTCCATGTCTTTCTCAGTAACTGCCTGCTAAACCCTTGGCAGAAAAACTCTATTTCCCCAGTGGCAGCTTGATTTTCTGTCAAGCTTTGAAAAAATGCAGAAGGAAGCATGACTTGGGTAGCCAGTTCCCCTTCCTCATGGGAAAAAGGCAGAGACATATAAAAATAACGCATGAGCTGAGTTTGACTTTAGACCAGGCTGGACCATATCTTAGATGGTCTTCCAAGCATATTGAGAAGAAGACAGCTAAACATTGTAATTATAAAGACCAAGATTCTAAGCATCCCCACTGTAATTATAAAGACCAAGATTCTAAGCATCCCTTGTTCGCAATATGTCATATTTTTAGACATTTTAAATACCGAAAATAAGTTTAATACAAACCCAGAAATCCCTGCAACCAACCTTCAGTTGTTTGAGGATATATAGAACAAAAAAATTCTGCTTGCACCATCTCTTAATCAATTTCTGCTGGGGGGTTTGAAACTACTTGATTCTGACAGAAACCTGAGGGACAATGGAGATGGGAGAGAAGCCGTGCCTCAGGAATGAATCACTGCTGATCACAACAAAAATCTATTCCTGTGGAAAACCGACCTTTTTCTTCCAAAGCGTACACTTTGTTGATGGAAATTGCCTAACCAACAGCATGTAAAGTTACACTGTGTGATTCCTATCAAGTCAGATTTACAATAAGAATAGGTTCTTCTTCTGAGCTTGTCTAGGTGGAAAATTCACATTACACGTAAGGCTACTACTTTCCTTAAGCCTTTTCCTCCAGAGCCAACAGTGGATGTCTCTATATACCCTGTCCTATGACAGACTTTATAATATAACTTAATTGAACTTGATTTCATAGTGCAGAAATAGCAAAAGACAATTTGGGGGCTTTATTTTGCTATATTTCATCATTTCTAATATACAGTCTGTGGCAAGCCATATCTTCAGGAGAATGTGAAATCTTAAATGGCTGATGTAATCTATGCAGACTTGGACAATGATTACCTATTATCTAGAAACAAGATAATAAAATAGGCTGTTTCCTTAGCTATTTGGAAAACTGTTCCCCCAAAACCAATGCATGACAATTATTAGGAAAGCAAAAATAAAGATTTCATTTTGTGTTAAATGAAACAATTTATTTTAAAAAATTTTGCTGGGAAAAGGGGCACTTGTCATAGTGAAAAACAGCATTAAATAAACTGACTTTACCTACTTAATTCAGAAACTCCAGATAATTTAATGGAATGTAATTTGATTGAAAAATTCAGGATTCAGAACAATCAACAATACCGATAGTCAGATAGAACTGTAAAATTAGATTAGAACTGTGTCTGATCAATAACAAAGTGATTGGATGAGTCTAACCAAACTATCTGGCCTAAAACATAAGAAGAAGGTCACTGTCACAACGGGTCCGACTGTGGGCCCAGCCTGACCAGTCTTTTATCTCCTGCAGAGGCCAGTCAGAGAAAGTTCTGAGAACTCCATACAGGGTTATTTCTGCAGGAAAGATAGAAACATTTCAAGTCTCAGCTTATTTTTTCAGAAATCAGGAGTAGTGTAAGTGCAAAATAATTTATCCTAATATTGCTAATTTTTTTTCTCCATAAGCATAGAAACTAAATATTCCTATTACTTTTACAATGAAGGAGTGCTTTCTATTTCTCTCATCTTCACTGCTGTTATAATTACAAAATATACCAGGTAATATGTCCTAGTTATTTTCCTGTCCTTAATAGAATATAATTTCTCTCAAGATTAAAGAAAAGAAACATATGGAGCAAGTCAGTGTCGAAACCAAGAGGGCTTTGCAGAACTGGAAATGGATGTATTGATTTGCTCGGTCAGAAGTTTTGTACGTGTTCTTTCTCTGTTATTTTGTCTTCATTGTGTTTGTGACATTTGTTTCTATCTGGGTTCATGAAGAAATGCATTCATTTCATAGCACATAAAGATGCATTTTAAATCGATTTTAAACAGCCACAAGCACTTACTAGCCTTCAATTACCTTGTTTGCCTCCTCTGTAATGCATCTATTGCTGTTTTCCTTTTTATTACATTAATCATAAAAATTCCCTTAAGAGGGCTTGCTGTTTTTTGTCTCAAATCTGCCCGTAAGCTTCATCACTATGTCTTTCTCAGCCCCATCATTTTTACAGTCGTTCAATTTTTACTACGTGTCGTATGGGGTGCAGGTGCCCCGTCACTGGCAATGGGGGGCTGCAGGGCCCTCTGTGGGGAGCAGCTGGGGCTGCCCCGTGCTGGACACAGACGGTTCCAACCAGCTCCCATCGGCCCCCGGCAGGGCAGAGCTGAGCCCTTTGGCCAAGATAATGGCGCCTCTGGGAAAGCGTATTTAGGATGGGACAAAACCAGGAGAGAACGGAACAGAGCGAGGAAAAATAAGGTGGGAAAGAGCAGAGGGAACATCAAGGTCAGAGGAGGAGGAGATGCTCCAAGCATTGGAGCAGAGGAAAACTGTGAGCAGGAAGGAGCAGTGGAGGGGAACTACTATGGACTGACCTTGACCGCCCATTCCCTGGCCCCCCTGTGCCACTTGGGGTGGGAGGTAGAGGTGTTGGAGCAGTTGAGCACTGAGCCTATGAAAGGGGTTAAGGAGAGTGACATTTTAAGGTTTTAGTTCTTCTTTCTCACTAACCAAAGCTGTTTTAATTAGCAATAAATTAAATTAGTTTTCCCCAGGCAGTCTGTTTTGCCCATGGTGGTACCTGATAAGCAATCTCCCTGTCATCGTCTGGATCCATCAGCTTTCTCATAGTATTTTCTCCCCCTGTCCCACTGAAGAGGAGGAGTTGGGTGAGTGGCTGGATGGGCATTTGGCTGACAGTCAGGGTTAAACCACCAAACACGTTTACCTCTCTCTCTTAAAATAGTTCTTACGCTATCTCTTGCTTATACTTCTCAGTCTATCCGCAAGGTTTATTCTCCTTTGGATCTTGCATTCTCTCTATTCATACAGATAATGTTCGTGTTCCTGTGATTTGTGTTCAGCTCTACAGGACTCTGTTGCTACGCTTTTTGTTTGAACTGATTAAAAACAGTTTCATGTTCCTTCCTTATAAGTGCCAGTCATCTCGTGATTGATGCTGATAAAAAGCTAACTTGACGTCGTGCAAAAAGAGGTTCATCTGGAAAAGACTGTAACAGAAAAATTTTTATACAGTAATCATGACCAGAAGTAGTCTGCCTGAAATACATGGAATTACTAAGGAAATTACTCAGTTAAATGGGAATGAACTATCAAATTTAAACCCTGATGAAATGAAGATTTTAATCACATTACATTCCTGCACACAGACGTTTTTACAGCCCCTGGACCTAGTTTGTGATTTACAGTAAGCCTGTTTCAGTCTGAAACCTTGGATTGTCTGATCTGCCTTATTCAGAGTACTCTGACTGGGAAGATTCTTGTAGCCTCTTTTATTTATTCAGAGCAAAAGCAAGCTACTTCACACCTACCTGGATAACAGATCATAAAGCTGCCCTACATTGCACAATTTTTTTTTAATTAGAGCTGACTCCTGGCATAAGCAATTTGATTAAAAGTCTCCGCTAAGATTAGAGAGCATGTATAACAACCGCGACAACTGATTTTAGGTAAGAACAACAGTAAAACCATTGTAGGGTCTGTTTTGATCCAGCCTCTGTATGTAATTATTTTCACGTTGACATTCACACGTCCACAGCTATAAGTAGTAATTTCTATTGTTTATTTTGCAACAGCTATTTGCGAATGTATTGGAACCAAATTGTTCTGTGATCCTGACTGGGAGACAGATACGAAGTCCAGTTCAATTGTGTGTTTTACTAGCATACTGCACCATAAATAGATCAGACAGTGGAGGGTTTTATTGATTATATTCCCAGACATTGAGGTCAAGGGAAGTTTTATCTGAATAGGCAAATAGGATTAGATTCCTAAAAGACTTTTTTTTTTTTTTCATACAGGTTATCAAATGAAGAAGCTTAATAGGTGATCCACAATAAATTTTCATTGCAAAGCATACCATTCTAGATGGGATTTTTTTTCTTCCTGAGCTTAGTCTGTGGTTTACTACCTGTCAAGTTGTGACTTCTTCCAAAATGCCATGCATGTTTACTTGCCTTTCCCCTGATACAAAATATGTTAATTTTGACCTATTGATAGGTAGTCTTAATAGTTTCTTCCAATTAAAATTTACTCATTTCTAACTTTTCTCCGTACTTCCTGAAAAATTGCACACTCCCTCATTGCAACTTTAAAACTGCAGTGTGTAAGTAAATACAGTCCCACATTTGCATTAAATAAAATTTCTCATTGTTTCTTTTTCTTGATGATAATGTGTCCTTCTCTTTCTTTATCTTTGTTCATATAAAAATGAAATCAGAGAAAAAAGAGGCTTCTTCCCCTGTCAGATTATCGCTACCATCAAGGACATAACTGGAAGTTCATTACGCATCCTGTGGCAACATTTCATGACACTCCTGCAAGTGGATTACAACTACCTCTCCACAGCCTTTTGGATACAATTAATGATTAACCAGACTTGCCTTATTTTTTCATTAGGAAACCCTCAGGGCACAGATAGAAACATCAAAAAAGTAACCCAAATCCTTTCAGAGATGAAGAAAACAAATAAACTAAGCAAGTCAATCTGCTGACTTCAGACACGTTTTTAGTAGTATTATTATCCTAGGGATATTCAAGTGAATTTGTAACAGGGTTCATTTTTTCACTGTAAATATTACACTTCAGTAAAGTTTACTTTTATTTTCACAGACAGCCTTAAAACAATTGAGTAGCAAATTGCAACACTCGTGGAATAGTCTGATTGATACTTATTTTGAAGCACACCTGTAAGGCATGTTCCTTCTTTTATAACATTTCTTCGATTGTTAATGCTGGACTACCTCAGGAAAAAAAAAATCTGTCAACTGAAACAAACAAGCAGAGTTGTAGCAGGTTTTGACTATTCATGCTTTTCTACCATTTCATTGTACAGCAGACCCAGGGTAACTTTAGAAATAAATAAGGCAATTTACTCCTGCACATATAGACTTAGTATCAAGAAAGCCCAGATGTGACTAAAAACAAATCAAGCATATAAATTCAAGTCGGAGATCTAAGTCATGACAACTGAACTGAAAACCATAGGAAAGTTAGTAAAGGTAGTGGTTTTCATTTAAGGTAAATAAATTTCATGTAAAAACAGCTGATATTCCTTGTATTCCAACCATTCAATAAAATCAACAGATTTTATCTTCAAATGAGAAAAAAATAGGATATAGGGACTTATTTCCAAATTTATTATTCAATTGGTAGATTTTGTGACAGCAAAAATTAAAACATGACATTCTTTACATTGATTGGAAGTAATATTTTACCAAGGATTGCACAAGTTATCTTTCAGACAATGGCCAAACTTGCGTGTGAGGGTAGAAAAAGGGCCATCCCTTTCAATATTTTTGAATCCTCTCCTCTCAATTTTAACTTTCTTTGACATCATTTAGTAAAACAGTTTTTTCACTGAATTTTACTTGTGATATATTCGTATAAATGTACACTTAGAAAATGATTTCTCATGGAGTTATTTTGGCTAATCAGAGCAGTATACAACTATATTATAATTATTTTATTGGACTCAAAGTGCAATGGGCTTATTGAAGCTTGTATAAAAAAAATTCAGAACATTTTCTGTTTTTAATCTGTTTACCAATGTTACTATATTGATCTATGTCAGAGTTGGTCCAGCCTAAGTAGCAACTGTTCCAAGGAGTAGACAATCACTTGCTTGATTTTTTGAGGGAAAAGTAATCTGAAAAGGTCCATTGCACCTTCTGTGCATATACTGCACTGCCAGAATGGCTAATGGGAATTATTCATGTTCATACCAAGGAGAAGAATATTCCCTAAAGTATTTTAACCTTCTTTTATGAAAGCACATAAAAAAGATTTGACTCATCGCTTTTTTTTTCTAAATGTGACTGTTTGAACCTTCCCAGAGCTCACATACTCACGCTAATAACCTACTATCACACAAAAAAAATTTCAATAAAAAACACGGACAAATGGAATACAAAATATCTATTGAATACTTACATAATTATTACTGAATGGCAATGCTAGACACCTGGTGCTAACTGTATATTGCCATGCATTTTGTGTGCTGTTATTAATTTTTTGAAATGTAAGTTCTCCACAAATATTTCTTATAATAAAACTTTCAGACACAACAAAGCTGTAACTTCTGTCTGAGCTCTTCAGTCATGAATCAGAATACACATTATTCCATGAATAAAAGACCATTTATTATAGACAAGAATGCATTTTATAAGCATTGTAATTTTTTTTTTTAAACTTTCGCAGGGAGTTACATTTACTTTCACTTTATTCCAGTGCATATGGCTTCAGCTGCAGTGAAGATAAAAGAATTTTCTGGAAAGCCTGTAGTTAGACATTTGATAATGAGAAATATCTTATTTTAAAGTAATTGCTTATTAAACAATAACCGGCTCCAATTACAGATATTTGAGGCTTCTTCTTTCTTCACCTTCTTATTTTTTTTAAATATTTTAATTATTCTTTTATAGCTTCTTGCATTCTTTTAATTTATTGCAAATTTGGTACAAAATGACACAAAATCCTAGTCATGTTTAATTCTAATACACTGTTTAGCACTGTCTTGTTCTTTTTATTCAAACCCTGGCTACCTAAATCTTTCCTAAACCCCCTCAACCTGATAAAGTTAGTAGCATTAATTCATAGCTAATAGATGTAATCAAGTACGGAGTAAAATTTGTTGAAATGGTGATATTATATGCTTTCATGAACATTTTATAATGCCATCCCACGTGTTTCTCTTTGCCAGTGGTGTTCAGGATACCAGGATACTCTTTTCATTGTTCCATTAACAACGGAATTCCAGTGTAGGAAAACCAGCATACTTTTAGATGTTATCTGACCACTTAAAGGAAAATGAATTTTTGCTCCACTTAAAATAGAAAATAAAATGAACTATCTCATGACACACCATTTCCTGTGGCAACCAGGTTTCCAATTACAAATATAGATAGGTGTCATAGATGTAAGTTACATTACATGTACAAGAAAAAATATGGGAAATCATAACCAAAAATATATTTGGAGAGCTGAAATATTTATTAAGTTATTGATCAAAGTTCTTCATAATTTAAAGTTATTCTTATATAAAAAATGTACTGAGTTTAGCTCTACTTGCTTAAATTAAGTGAGAAACCATCAGGAAATTGCCCTTAGGGAGCATTAGGGCTTCCTAGAATGCAGAGGGATCTCTCTGGAGCTGTAAAGATGATATTGAACATTTTTCATGACATGATGCTTCTAGTTGTTTCTGGAACAAATGCCAGAGGTGAAGAAAGGCAAGGTCTAAGTAGCCCTTCAGCTAGTATAAATTAGCTAGAAAACATCTCAGCACTGGATCAAGCTAAAGAGTTGGAAAAGTTGGAAAAGTGGGAAGGTGTTTTTACTGCTATCTCTGGCTTCCTATATGAGTGGCACGAAGTATGTCTTTGGCACTGAACAAAAACTGGAGCATTTAACATTTTTATTAAATATAGGTAAAAAGTATTCCTGTCCTGGACAAAGTATTTTGGGAGAGAAATCTTTAATTATATGAATTACTGAGCTTTACTGTGTGCTTTACTGTACAGCCTAATTCTTTGGTGTTTCCCAATCCCAGGGCCTGGACTAAAATGGCAAGATTTTGTTATATGGTCACATCCAGCTTCTACATAAAACAATGAAATTCTAATCCACAATGCTTATATACATATATCCAAATAAAAATATAAATAAAAGTATTATATTATTAAAATAAGATTTGTGTTGATGGTGTACCATGTAATCCCTTTACCCACTCAAAAATTCTGCTCAGTATTTCATGTACAATAATAAAACATCCCATAGCTCTCTGCTCTAGTTTTCAGAGTCCTTTAGGAATAATGTCAAAGGGCATTACCATTTGATTGATGTCACTAGAACAATATTCTTCCTTTTTGACAGCGTTTAATGATTCAGGTCACTAGTCTGAACCATACTCAGTGGCTTTGTCAAGTACACAAAACGTTCCTTCAAAAAGAGTACAGAAATGTGAGCTTTTGCTTTTAAAGGAAAATATGAATCCATCTCAGACACTTATTTTTCATACCTGCACAAGTGTATATGAAAACAAAGTAAACCTACAACAATCACTTCAAAACTGCTTTCTTTATTTGTACTCATAAATGCTCTATAAAGGAAAAAAGCAAATAATGCATTCAGGGGCATATAAAGAATCCATCACGAAAAAAGCAAATGGATTCATTACAGATATTTTATGAATTAATTTTTACTGAGGTTGCTTTTTAATAATTGAAAGACGAACAATCAGAGGTATAGTATTAACAGTAAATGCTGTTATAATTATAGGCAGAGAGTTATCAAGATATTGCTTATAACTATTAGAAAGTCGACACCACCTAATTATAAAATTAGCTATTTTTCTCTCTCTTAAATACTAAACCATAAACATGTTGCTTTCTAAAAAACGGTATCCTGATAATTGAAATCACTGCCTTTTAATTTTTTATATTTTGAAGACTTAGTTTCAAACAATTTTGAGGCAGATCTTCCCCAGGAATACCTTATTTTACAATGGTGAAAGATTAAAGAAATATGTCTTTGTATGCAAATACTGTTAAAATAGTGTTTGTTAAGTTTAAGTTTAAGTGAAATAATTTCATTTTTTGTTTCTCTCTTGAGTTTTAAGGATAAATTGGTTTGCCATATGACAGTTTAGCATCACAGAATACAGACCTCAGACAACACTGAGTGCTTGTGTTATAGCTCAGTCAGCTCTTCGAATGATGTAAATCAGTGTACCTCTATTGAAGGCACCAGAGCTACATGTATCTACATCAGCTAAAGATCCAGACCTTTATATTCCCAGGCTGCCCTTCTCCTGTTCAGGTGTGTCTACAAGCACTGCTGCTTTCAGCTTAGTTACAGGAATTCCATACAAATTCACATATAAAAAAATATAAAGTATACTCCAAAAAGCCCATGAAACTGAGAGTGAGATTCTGTTTGCAGAAGGTGTCTGCATGTAGATATTCAAATGTGAACTAAAGATCAGCTCATTTGCGCAGTAGTACTGTCAATCGAAATTCCCTGAAGTACCTTTCCATCCACCATGCCACTAGGATTCTGCTTTCCTGTAGGTTCTGCATTGTATTTACATCAATGAAGATATCTCCGATAACTTAGAGCATCTAAAATGACACAAGGTACCTTCATGCAGGGAAGTGACCCACGTGCTTATTCAATATAACCAGTGGAGGTTAAAGAGCAGTTCAGCCCTCTGTAACAGAAATCTAAGATGGGATTCCAGAGTATGAGTATTTAATGCCATTTTTGACATTTTGGGACATCTGAGGCATGCTTATGTGGCTAAAAGATACAACATAAAACCTAAAAGATATGGCATAAAACCTACAGAGACATTCATCCTTCTGAAGTGAAGAGGTAAGTGAAGCCTAAGCGCATATCTCACAGTGTTTACAATGACAGCAGATGGCTCTGGGAAATTCAGTCCTGTGTTTGGGTGACTGATCAGCTAAACAGCTTTTGAGAATCTATTTACAACATTGACAATATTGACTAGATAACTAGATACCCATTGGTGCCCTAATCTGTGAGCTAAATCCTACCCTGAGTGATGATAGTAATTTAGCTTTTTTTTTTCCTAACCCCTTTCAAGTGCTATAAATTCTTCTTATACTGGATAATAGGCAAACTCCATAGCCATGCACAGTTCTCTGATTATTGCACTTTGTTTATTATGTACATGATCTGTAAACACGTGTGGGGCCTCAGCTTGTGTCTGCTGGCAGTACTTTGCTAATTCTCATCCCCAGGTTCGAATTCTAATCTGAGGACAGGAATAACGGAGTAGGCAGTTTATGTTTTTTTTTTTTTTCATTTGAAACAAAAAAAACCCATTTTGAATACCCAGGAAACCAGCTGTTTCCATGGCTCAAACCAGAAAACCATAACATACTTGTAATAAGGGATTTAAGGCATAAAGACCTCATAGGCCTACTTTAGAAAGTGTACCATCAAGGCATGGCAAGCTACCATCCTTCTGTATACTGCAGAATCAAGATTCAGAAGAAATACTTTAGCATTTCTGCTAAAGGTTTCATGTTCATGTTTCTATAACTGAGCTATGGCTTGGTAGCTACTAACAACTAGCAAACACAAAATCAAATATTCTTGTTAAAGGTTATGTGTTTCATTTAAATAAGTAGTCTGTGGGTTGGTCTTGTGGAAGACCAAGCAAAACTGCATTCAGATGAACCCATCTGTTTCCAAATCTAATTAATCCATCGCTGATGGCTAAAAACCATGAGTATGATGGATTCACTGGGTTTTCTTTTATCCTCACGAATATGAACTTTACAAGTATGTAAGAAATATTACACGAGGCAAATCAAAGGTCAGGTAACATAAGTGTGAGAAGTTTTGGCTGGAATTTTTCTGACAGAGCCAAGTTTCACTAAAGAATAGTATTTCATTAAGCTCCAGAACATTTTGTCTAAACTTTCCACTGATTTAAGGTTGTATTTTGAGATTTTGTGTAGGTTTCTGACAAAACTGTCTGAGAGTAAAGGATACCGAAAGATGCCTGTCAATGTCAGAGTTTTTTGTACCCGGCACAGAAATGAGCACCTTCAACACATTGCAGCTGGTCTGTGGGAACAACGTTCTCAGAGTCAAATGGCTAATAACAGCACGCCAGATTCAGAGGTTTAAGAAAATTAGCCAGCAGGGTCTAAGAAAGTTCTATCATGCTGGAAATTTGGAGGAAAATACCCTGTAAGTAGCTTTAACCCACTTTGGACCTCCCATGTCCCCAGACATTTTTTGTGCATCAAAACCTATGTTTTTCAGCTTGTCTGGATGCAGTACAGATTATATTCATTTGAAATTTCACCAGAAATTGGTTTAAAAGAAATAAATCTCCTTCTTGTATTATTACAGATAACCATCTTTCCTTCAACCATTAACGTACCTGAAGACAATAAAGTGCATGGATATTAAGGCACAATTTGTAAAAACAAAATAAATTTTGTAACGGAAATCTTATAGACATTAAAAATTGTTGACACAAATTACAGCATTTAAATATGTAACCGGATGACTGAACCTGAAAATTAACTATCTCAACGGTTACATGCAATCGTTTGGTTTGCAATTATGCGTCCACACTGTTGATTCTGGAAATGACTGCAGGTGCAAAATTGAAGTCTGGGTTATGTCTCCTTTTAAAGCGTGGTCCTTAATGTAATTTGCGTTTTAATATGCATTTGCAGCATATATTGTAATTGTTTCTCTAGAGCTCATATCTATGATGTGAATACATAACATCAGTAGCACAGATTGCATATTATAGCTCCAGAATACCAATTGTATTTTAAAATGCCTATTGATTGGAAAGTAGTAATTTGCATATGACGTGCAGAAGCTACTGAAGTGTTTCAGAATTTTTTTACATTATAAAGTTTAGTAGTTCATATCACGTATTATGCCTACTAAAGTTAATTCTAAAGAATATTGCAGAAAACCAGAAAAATACATACTAAAATTTAAAGTTCCTCATGTACTTTAAAACCTCTTTCTCTACCAATATGAATTATGTTTAAAGTGCCACTTTTCATAAAACAGTTTTACTTTTAATCTTTTCTTTATTTTATCTCTTTGTTATTTCTTAATCCAGTGGTAAAAACCTTGATGATAAATGGGCATTTTGTGAGGCCTAGAAACTATACAAAAATATTCCAACTCTCTTTTTCTCACCGCTCTGCAAATACATCCGTCTTACTACTTCTCTTTACTGCTGCTTTCACTGAGAACCTGAGGGAAAGCTTCAGAAGCTCCGTTTATAGCACTGCATGGTGGTATGGCAATCAGAAACTGAAGAGAAGAAACCATTAAATTCTGATTCTCTCAGATTTCCATACCCTGGATGTGTATTTCTGCAAGCAAATCTGGACAATTGATGCACTTTCTCTTCATTCTTCCCCTCCTCCACCCATACTTTTTTTTAATTTGAATGAGAAACAAAGCAAAATTATTCTTTGTCTTTTTTTTTTT